>JAVJHY011667418.1:0-43719 GCA_035593235.1 Phascolosoma agassizii
CAGGCCGTCATTCTGCCGGGCGTCACCATTGGCAATGATGCCATCGTTGGCGCAGGCAGCATCGTAACCCGTGACGTTCCAGCTGGCATTACCGTAGTCGGGAATCCTGCGCGCAAAGTGTTTGCGCGCATTTAGAACCCGTGGAAAGGCGGACCGGTGGTTCGGACCGTGTACGGCGTCGCGGCAGCGTTCCCAGGCGCGTACAGCCAACCAACATGAACAACAAGCTCCAAAGACCAAGCGAGCCACCGCCACCACCGCTGCTGCCGCTATTACCGCCATTGCCGCCATTGCCGCCTGTTTGCCCAGGAGCAGAGAATGCAGCATTGCCCTTTGCCAGCGATGCGTCGCTGACGACGTGATTCGTTCCGTTGGCAGTGCCGCGGAAATTCACGACTGCTGCGTCGTCGGGAATCAATGTTACGTAGACTGCTCCGGCATCCAGGCTGTTTAGCTGCTGCGCGCCGTTACCGCCGAACTGCGACAGATTTGTGTAGCCGCGTTGCAGCAAGCGCGTCCGGTGGCCACTGCCAACCCCTAGCTCGGGATTGGAGATTGCCTGATCCGACAGGTTGACCAACAGGATCATGTCCTGGTCGCGATAGTCATCGTCATATCCAATCGGCCCGACATCCAGTCTGACAATAGCGGCAACAGCATTGTCAGGCGCGCCACCGGTGCCGGACACAGAGCTCGGTGAAAGACCCGTCAGACCGTAAACGTCGGCGCCGCCGGTGATATTCATGATGTTCGAAACGAAGGCGCCGTTGCTCAGGAAAGGGTTACTGTCGCCTGTGCCCAGGACTTCGACCGGGGCGTTAGCCGTCGTGTCGACCGCCGGGTATCCAATGTTGCTGCCGAGAATGATGTGGCCGTCGTCAGCGGCCGGCAAACTGCCCTCGGTACGCATGCCAGCATTCGTCGCCATAGTGATTGTGTTGCCAATAATTGCCGCGGCCTGCAGGCTGATCATTCCGCCCGCGCCCGGACCGCTCAGGCCGCCGGTGCCGCCATTGCCGCCGAGACCACCGGCGCCACCGCTACCGCCCGTGCCGCCCCGGCCGCCATCGCCACCATCGTTTTGGGCGAAGGCTTCCGGATCAGTCGGTGCACCGCCGCTACTCCCCGGGGACGGCGTTCCCCGCGTTCCTGCATTCCCACCAGTATTCGGGAACGTCCCCGCCCCGCCGCTGGCGTCGAAACGACTATCGCCAACGGTGAGTCGACCGGCTGCACGAATCTCTAGTACGCCACCACCGCCGCCGCCCGGTGCACCGTCACTGCCACCGCCACCTCGGCTGGCACCGGCACCGCGTCCACCAAGACCGCCGACACCGCCATCTCCGCCGTCCAGAACAATATTGAATACAGCGACCGTAGTGGAACCCCCACCACCACCGCCGCCGCCATTACCGCCATTACCGCCACCACCGCCGCCGCCCGCTCCGCCACCGCCGCCGCCCGCTCCGCCACCATTGCCACCGCTGAGCTTGCCGTCAATGTAAGTATGGCTGCCAGGTGCGCCGACTTCGGCAATCATTCCGGAACCTCCGTCACCACCGGGCGCACCTGGCGACCCAGATCCACCGGTGCCACCGTTGCCGGCATTGATGATGACACTGCTGGCGGCACCACTGCCCGGCGAGCCGCCGCCACCTGCCGCGCCTGCAGCACCACCGTTACCCGCGCGGCCTGGCAAGCCACCCATAGCAGCTAGATCCGTATTGTTTACACCCAGACCACCAGTCTTGCCGGTCATACCTGGCGAGCCGTCTTCGCCCGGCGAGGCGCCAAACGGCATGCCAGCGACGGGCACCTCGCCGGCGATAAGGCTCCTGTTGCCGGCGATACCCGCATTGCCGGCAAAGCCGGAAAAGACAATGTCCTGATCGCCCGTACCACCGCAACCTTGCGCGCTCGGGTCGTCATGCTCCAGACCCACTGCCGCCGAGCCGGTGCAGCCGCGGACGACGATGCGCGGATTGTCAGAACCTGATCGACCACCAGCACCTGCCGAACCACCCCTGCCGGATTCGCCGCCGGCCCCGCCACCCGGCCCCGCCTGAACTTGTCTGGCAGCCACGTCGAACAAAATTCCGTCAGCTATCATGGCGTTGTTACCGACGTGCAGCACAATGCCGTTGTCGCCTACCCCTCGGATCGTCGGGCTGTCGAAGCTTACGTCTCCGGGGATGTAGAAGTTCGCGAGACTACCGACGACTTCGGCAGTAAAGGGCTGCCCATAAATCGCATTCGGGTTGTTGTCACCGTCACCGGTAATAGTCAGCAAGACCGAGTCGATGGTCATGATCTCGAGATCGCGCAGTGCGAAGTAGCGCGGCCGCTCGATGGCGCTGGCCGCCAGACTCAGCTCTTCGCTCGTGTCGGGGTCGAACCGTCGCACCATATCGCCGACGACGTCACCAACCAGCAAGTTGCCGTCTGTATCGTTGCCCAGATCCCCTACGATCTCGCCGGTCGCGTTCAAGCCTTGGGAAAGCACAGCGAACTCGCGAATGAAGCTGCCGTTTGTCGGGTGATATTCGGCAATGATGCCGGATCGTGGAGTCGTGCCCGTTATCGTGGCGACGAATAGTTGACCGTTGGACCCGAATTCAACACCGCGCGGCGATATGTAGCCATTGTCATTGACCTGCGCCGCAACGCCAAGGTAGTTGCCGCCCTGAGGCTCAAAACGCAACACGGCATCGCTGCCTGCGCTGGTAACGTAGAGATTCCCGTCTGGCCCAAACGCAATGGCGTAAGGGCTATCCAGGCCGCCCGCGCCGGGCGCGATAAATTCATCGACGAACGCACCGGTATCGCCATCATAGCGCAGTACCGAGTCTAAGCTATTACTGGCGACGTAAAGGTGGCCATCCGGCCCGAACGTAATTCCTTCGGGCGCCCGCAGACCGCCGGCCCCCGGCGCGACGAAGACCGATTCGAATTCCAGTGTCGTGCCATCGTAACGAAGCACTTGCGCTTCACTGTCTCTGCCACTTGAGCTTAACCTCGCGGCGACGAAGATGTCGCCATCGGGCCCGATCACGATGCCACGGATAGACCGTAGCCCGAAAGTTTCGAAGACGTCCCGCAGCGCGCCGCGGCGAACACCAGTTTGTGCGTCGAATTGAACGACCTCAACCGGTTCGATAGCAGCGTTCGACGAAATGCTGATGTTGCTGCTGCTGACCAGGAGCTCTTGCTCACTCGACCACGCGGTAATAGGTAGCATGGCTGCTGCAGTGAGCAGCAACAGTAGTGTCACCAGAACATCACGAATGAGGTTGCTTGAGTGCCGAGAAGCCGGCTGCTGGGTGTAATCTAGTTGAAACATGTCTTGCTCCTGATAGGGTCAATCCGACTTTTTTTTCGTTCGTATTGAGGTAAGCAAGGTTGAGTTTCGAAATTGCCCAAAAAAGTGCCAAATTCCTGACAAATAGTCGTTCAACATAATGATCGGGCGCGCTGAGCTCGCAACGGCGACCGCGATTCACGCATGCAGTGCCTTGCACTGCGCGTGAACGCTACCTACTCTCGTACTGTGAAGACCAAGCACGACATCACCCGACTGCTGCACGAGTGGACAGACGGTTCAGAGGCTGCGGGCAATCAGCTTGCACCGCTGGTCTACGACGAGCTCCATCGCATGGCGAACCGACTCTTTCGTAGGGAGCGAGCCGGCCACACGCTGCAACCGACGGTGCTGGTTAACGACCTGTTTGCCAATCTCGTGGACGCCGATATTGATTGGCAAAATCGTGCGCACTTTTACGCGCTGGCGGCACGCATGATGCGTCGTCTACTCGTGAATCATGCCAACGCGCGGCGCGCGCAGAAGCGAGGCGGCGAGGCGGTGAAAGTGACACTCGACGAGGGCAGTATCGGCGCAGATACAGAAGCCGATTTGCTCAATATTGAAGAAGCCCTGCAGTCTCTCGCCGAACTTGACGAAAGAAAGGCCAACCTTATTGAGCTTCAGTATTTTGGCGGACTGTCGTTTCGCGAGATGGAAGCGGTGACGGGCTTGTCCAGCAGCACTATCGATCGAGACCTGCGATTAGCTCGCGCCTGGCTCAAAGATGCGTTGACAAAAAACTAGCGCCTTGACGATGGAGTGATCGCCCGTATTCGCTCGGCGTAACGCTGTGACTGTTGCAAATTGCCCGATCGCTGATAGTGAGCCTCCAATGCAATCAAACTCGGCGACAGTGTCTCCGGATAAGATCCGGTCGACGCTTCCTTTGCGGACAATGCATCCAGTAGTAGCGTCTCGGCCTCCTTGTAGCGCGCCTGAATACTCAGCGCCTCACCTAGCGCCTGATGAAGTGCGACTTTGTAGTTGACGTTGAGCAGGTCCTTAGAATTGAAGGCCCGCCGTAAAACCGCTTCCGCTGCGCTCCCTCGTTCCCGTATTACGTAATGTTGTCCCAGCATGACGCGCGTCAAGGTTGCCTTGTAGCCGTTATCGCCCTGCAATTCGGCGGCGAGTTTAATTGCACGTTGGAATGCCTGCTCTGCTTCATCGTAGCGTTCCAACGCCGTACAGATTCTACCAAACCCGTACAGGCGATCGATGTAACGGATATCGTTTTCACCAACCCGAGACCGCGTAATTTCAGCCGCTCGCGCGTATTGTTGAAGCGACTCATCCAAGCGGCCCATCTCCAGCAGTGCCGTGCCACGCAAAGCCGTCATAGAACCAATGATGTAGTAGTTGTCAGGCCAGACCGATGAACCCCGCTCAATGCCATCGGCGAAGATGTCATCGGCCGCTTCATAGTCGCCAAGAACGAGTAGCACTCTACCGAGATTGCTTCTTCTGATTATTGTGCGTGGCGCCATTGGGCCTTCTACCCGCTCGGACATTTCGACGGTCTTTTCCAACAACGGTTTGGCTTCGTCGTAACGTCCGAGGCTCGCCAACGCGTTGCCCATGTTGCCGCGAATATCGATGGCCGCGAAATTTTCGCCATGGCCGAACCCGATCATGATATCCAACCCGCGCTGCTGTAAGGCCAATGCCTGTTCCGACTTTCGCCCATCCTGCAAAATGACACCGAGACGCGCATAGGTATAACCGACTAATCCGTGCTCCGGTCCGAAATTGTCGACGCGATACGTCAATGCACGACGCATTCGATCTTCCGCCTCTTCCAGTCGCCCGCGCTGCCGAAATGCTTCGGCAAGATCATGCAAAGCGTATGCAATAGCAATTTCGTCGCGAGGCTGCATCACTTCCTGTGCGTCTATTGCCTTTTGCAACATCGGAATGGAACGTGCTGTTTCACCAAGTGCCGTATAGCTGCCGGCCATAATACGACTAAGCGCTGCCTGCAGCCGTGGTTGGTCATGCAGTGCATTGATTTGCTCACTGCCTTGCTCCAGCAAGTCGATGGCTGTTATGTCTTGTCCTTTTGCAGTGTGCGGTGATGAACTCGCAAAAAGGTCAGTGAGAAAATCCGCCACTTGCGCTGACTCGGCTGCCGCCAGGTTTGCTTTGTCGCGCTCGTCGGCGAGCTGCAGGGTGTAATAGCTAACCAGGCCAACTGCGCCAAACAGAAACAGTGCAGTAAACGACAGCGCCTTTGCATTTCGCACTACGAACTTACGGCCCTTGTAGACCCAGCTGTCGCCGCGCGCCCGCACGGGTTTGTCGGTTAAGTAACGGCCAATGTCCTCAGAGAAGTCACTGGCTGTCTTGTAGCGCCGCTCAGGATCTTTCTGCAGCGCCATTAGAACAATGTTGTCGAGATCACCCGATAGACTCCGTTGCAATCTGCTCAACGTCGACGACCGAGTTCGTCTGATTAGTTCCGGTGATTTGGGGGAGGCTGTGACCTTGCTACTGGGTTTTTCGGGTGCTGTATCCAGTATCTGGTCTTCGATACTTACACCGCTATTGTCGGAAAAGTCGTAAGGCGACTGGCCCGTGAGTAATTGATAGAGCAAGACGCCCAACGAGTAGACATCTGTCGCCGTCGTCACCCTTTCCGCTCGAACTTGTTCGGGACTCGCATACTCAAGCGTAAGAACACGGCGACCGACCTGTGTTTGTGCACCCATTACCTGCCGAGACGTAGGCTCCAGGAGCTTTGCAATTCCGAAATCGAGCAACTTTGGCGTGCCGTCTTCTGTAACAAGAATATTCGAAGGTTTGATATCTCGATGCACAATCAAGCTGCGATGAGCAAAATCTATCGCCTGCGTCGTCTTCTGGAAAAGTGCCAGGCGCTCAGACAGCGGCAAGGCATGCTCGTCGCAGTGAACATCGATCGGTAAGCCCTCGATATACTCCATAACGAGGTACGGCAATCCCTCATCCGTTGTGCCACCATCCAGAAGCTGCGCGATATATGGGTGCTGCAGGCTCGCGAGTATTTGCCGCTCGACCTTGAATCGTTCAATCGCATAGTCGTCCAGCAGTTGCGCGGTCATTATTTTTATCGCAACTCGCTGCTCGAACTGATTGTCTGCGCGCTTAGCGAGAAATACAGCGCCCATACCACCGGCCGCGATCCGTTCGACAATTCGATAAGGGCCGAGCTCCCTGCCCTGCCACGGATCAACCGCCGCTTTTTTTAAGTCCGCAGCAAAGGTTTCTATCGGCGCTCGCAGAAATGCATCATCGCGATGCGTATTTCTAACAAGATCGCCAACCGCGTTGCCAAAGTCGGCATCTTCTTTGTGCAATCCGTCAAGATAAGCCTCACGCGCGCCGCCCTGCAGTGTCAGCGCGTGCCGAAATGCGGCTTCAACTTTTTTCAGATCCATAGAAAGTTCGCTCTGATAGCTGCCTCAAATAGTACAGCAGCTTCTGCCGCACGTTTTCCCCATCTTTTTGTTGTGTAGCGAGGCACGAAGGTGTGTGCCATGAGATTTTGAACTCCGCTGCAACTTCGATGGGCAAAATCGGGGTCGATCCCTGCATTCCTATACAAGCACTGATATTTGAAGGGAATGCAAATGGGCTCAGCAATCACGAATGCAGCAATCAAGCGGCTCACACTGGGCGCGATCGCCTTCTGCGCTGCCACAACCCTCGGGGCGGCACAGGCCCAAACACCGCAGGACAACGACGATCTGCAGGCACAGATGAATGCGCTGTTTGCCACTATTCAGGCCGCTGAGTTCGCGGCCGTGGCGCCCCCGCCTCTCGGCCCAACCGGAGAGGCCAGCGTCATCGCTGCCAACATCGGCCTAAAAGCAATCGCACCGGTTTTCAACGCCCCGGCAGATATCAAAGTGCTTCCCAACTCGGCCAATGAATGCTCGTTCGTACTAGACATCGCGCAACAGACCGGCAACTTCGAGAATTGGTATGGCGTCTGGGATATCCGAACCCTGGATCCAAATTGGGGAGCACTCGGAATCCCCCATGTGAATCATGTCGATACCGGCGTCGAAGTCGAGCTGGTCGGCTATCCCGCGGGCCTCTATGCGCTTGATGAAGGCGAACACAGGCTGCCTTGGGCAGCTCACACCCAGATTTCCGATTTCTGGGATATTGGCTTGCCGACCGGCTTGATGGTCATCGGCACTGGCGTTGAGGCGAAGCGCGGCACCGCGGCGGCAGCGAAAGCGTCCGGCAAGGGAGCGCGTCAAGCCGGGTTCCTAAAGAAACTCCTGATCGAAAGAGCGATATCGCTCGGCGAGGAGCTCCAATTGCGTGGCATTGAGTTTTTGACCAACGACTCGGACGGATTCCTTGGTGATGAGCGAGCCACCGCAACCAACCGTGATAGCCAGCTCGTCACGGTGTGGGATCAACACCCGCCGTACTTCACGGACCCGAACACCGGCTCAACGATCGAAATGCAGACAATTGTAGTGGAGGCCGAAGACTTTGGCGGCGTGCGCTTCGCACGTGTTCGAGGCACGCTTGAGCAGAGTTTTGCGACCGTCGACGACTGTGGTCGCGCCCTCAAACTGCGCGATGACTCGGCGCCCTCCTTACTACCGGTAAGTGACGATGGCGAGATTGTCACCTGGTTCGTTCAAGACGATGGTCCCTATCAAGTTTCGGCATGGTCGAGCGGACTTGCGGCTAACCAAAGTTTCATCGACGGCAGCGGAGAACAAGGCCTGATTCGTGCCGAGCTATCGCAACGCGTTATCGTGCAAGATACCCGCCCACCGTTGTTGGTGCCGCCCGAAAGTTTTGCACGCGAGTCTGATACAGCCTTGACCATCGGGGAAAACGGTTTCGGTCTTGGACAACCTCGGGTTGTTGATCGCGCCGACCCCAATCCGGCAGTGAGCAACCGCCGGGAAAACGGTCAAGCAATTGAAACCGAACTCGACTTCGGGCGCCACGTTTTCGTCTGGACAGCCACCGACTTCTCGGGCAACAGCACCGACGACGATGGCTCACCGATTGGCAGATACTCACAGACAGTCACGATCAAACTGCCAAATACGAACACCGCGCCATCCGTGTCCGCTGACGATGTGTCGGGCCGAACCGCCGAGGTCATCACGATCGAGATTGCCGGCAACGACGCAGACGTCATCGACGGCATCGCCGACCCATTGACCTTTCGCCTGCAGGATCGTCCGGAAAACGGCACGTTCCGCGCATCGCCAACACCGTTTTTCATCGAAGACTTTCGCCTCGTCCCCGACACAGTCCCTGGTGGCGACACACCGGCCTGCCTCGAGGGCGACGACCGTCGCTCGGGTGACAAGCTCGAAGCGGTGCTCGGCCAGCTCGATCCGTTTGGCGGTGCCCGCACGAACTACATCGAACGTTGCTACTGCGAGCGACCCGATCCGGAGAATCTCGACGAAGGCGAGCCGCTCGTGCCGATCGATCTCATCTTCCGACCGCAGTTTGTGCAAATCGAGGACGACGGCGACTACGTCGTCAACGATCACATCCTTGGCTGCTCGAACAATGAGCCCGGACAGCACACGACCACCGATCGCTTTTCGCGGTGGACCGACGGCGAGTTCGTTGCTCAGTACCCGATGCAAACCAATCCACCAGAAGGGCCGTTCGATATCGATGCCGAGGGCCGTCTGTGGTGGCAGAATCAGGACAACTCCGAGAACGTCTTTCACTTCTACTCGATCGACCGGGACTTTCAGCGCTGGAAGTTTATAAACGGCAACCCGGTCGATGAAGTGTTGCGCGTCGACGATGACTCGCACCCTTTGATCAACGCCAGTCAACTGCGCACCGCACACGCGGATGTCGATCGCGGTCTGGTCTACACCACCGATCGTCGCCGCGTTTTCGCGTTTGCAATCGATGGCGCCACCGACCGACCCGCACTTGGCGCTCTAAACGATGGCACCCGATTCCTTACCGACTTTGCCCCCAACGGCGATCCTAACGCCGGCTTTACACTCGACACCGACACCCACGGCAACCTGTACGTTGCCGATAGCCGCATCAGCCGAATCCACCAATTCGAGCCTTCATCCGTAAGCGATAGCGGCGAATTAAACCCAGGCGCATACGTCGGCTGGCTGGGCCGCTGCACCGCAAATC
Source organism: Phascolosoma agassizii (assembly GCA_035593235.1). NCBI lineage: Eukaryota > Metazoa > Annelida > Sipuncula > Phascolosomatiformes > Phascolosomatidae > Phascolosoma > Phascolosoma agassizii. The sequence continues at coordinate 9,500 of JAVJHY011667418.1, forward strand.
TTATCGCGCCCGGCGAAACGGACCCGTCTAACCATTGCGACGTTGCCAACCAGTCGTCGGCCGGCTTTGCGTGCACCGATGCGACCTGCGAGGCCACTGGCGCAACCACCGGTGCCGGGCCCGCGCAGTTTGACCAGGTCTTCCACATGACCGTCGATCCAAACGATGTGCTGTATGTCGCCGATCACGGCAACCGTCGTATTCAGCGCTTCAGTGCGGGTGGCGTGTTTGCCGGTGAGGCTGTATCGAGCGGTAACGGTGCCGTTGTGGACGGCGGTTTCGTGCTGGGCAACATGGGCCGGCCGCGCCATGTCGCGGTGAACAGCGATCAGTTTCACGTGTTGGAATCCGAAAGCACCAGCAATGACTATTTTCTACACATCTTTAAGACGCTGCCTTTCTACGACGTGACGCCCAGCAGCGCGAAGCTGGACTACGTCTCCAACTTTAACTTCCAGGGCGCAGACAACTTTACGATCATCGCCGACGATGGCATCGCCATCAGTAACGCCGAAACGGTTGCCGTCACCGTTGCGCGAACCTTTCGGGCTCCGGAGTCACTCACGGCTGACTGCTTTGCTAACGACGCACTGACTCAATCGGTTCCGTGCACAATGCTAGAGGATGACGACATCGTCATCCGCCTGAGCGCTTCGGACCCGGATGGTTTTGTTGGCGCCGGCGGACTTGATAGCCACACGTTCAGCATTGAGACCGATCCTGCTAGCGGCTCGCTTAGTGCCGTGCCAGCACAACCCGACACAGCAAGCTCAACGGTGCGTCGCTATACGCCGAACGCCGATTTTTTCGGCGAGGACTCGTTGACGTTCCAGGCGTTCGATGGCGTAGATCAGGCAGAAATTGCCGGTGTCGCTAACCTTACGATCCTGCCGCAGAACGACCCGGCAGAAATCAGCATCGACGATGAAGATCTGACGTTTCCGCGCGGCTTTAAGAAGACGGTCACCGCAACGTTCATGGACGTCGACGCTGACCCGGACCAGGTGCTGCGTGCAATAACGTGGGACTGGGGCGACGGTATCGTCGCCCAACGCAATGGCTGGGTGGGCATTGGTGTCGAGGACGAGAATGGCGATCCGGTAGCGCCGCAACGCGACACGGTACCCGTCGAAGGCTTTTTGATCGGCGCGCATACCTACGACGTGGGTACCCACCGTATTGAGATCTGCATGGTGGAAGAAAACACCGACATTGTTGTTTGCGAGCAAACCGACGTGCTCGATATCGTTGAGGTAACGGCTGTGACCGCGACCCGGCTCGGCGACGCAACTATACAGCCGAGCCAAAGTGAGACGGTAACGTTCACTGTGCGTAATGAACGTCCCAGCAACTGGAACGGTTTCACGGTAGACAATGGGGAGTTCGTCATCGAACTACCGGCTGGCACAACGTTGCTGTCGGCGCCGGCAGGTTGCACTGGTACAACCACGGTTCGTTGTCCACTAACGCTTACCCAGGGTGAAGAAGTGCAGATCGCACTCGATGTCGAATTCGGCCTGCAGCAGGCTATCGACTCGCCCTACTTCGAGTTCGTGTTGGAAGTACTCGGCGACGAGCCGCGCCTGATTGATAGAAATCGGTCCAGCATTCTCGTCGAGGCATCCGACGCCGACGGCGACGGCACGATCGATGCAGTAGATGCATTCCCCGATGACAAACGTTACGCCAACGATGTGGACGGCGACGGACTTGCAGACAGCTGGGAAGCCGATAATGGCTACAGTTCGGCAGACCCCAGCGATGCAGGCCGAGACGACGATGGCGACGGGTTTAACACGCGCACCGAATTCGAGCTCGGCGGCTCGCCTCGCGCAGCCGACCAATATTTGAAAGCTAACGTGTTACGTACCGGACTTGGAAGCAATGACCGCTTCGGCTTCGCGCTTGCCAGCGCCGACCTGAATGGCGACGGCTTCGAGGATCTTGTCCTCGCGGCGCCTTCCGCTGGTGATGGCCATGTGTATCTCAGCTACGGAAACACCGACGGAGCAGGACCACTTTCGCGAGTGGATGACGCACAAACGGATTTCGGTCGCGGGGTTGCCGCGGGAGATCTAGACGGTGACGGCTTCGGTGACGTGGTTGTCGCCTCCATCGACCGCGCAACGGTTTACTTCGGCAGCGCGAACGGCGTCCAATCCGGCGACAGAAGCGAATTCTCAGATGCACAAAACACGCTCGGCGCCGCATTGCTCGTAACCGACATTGACGGCGACGGTGGCAATGATCTACTGGCGAGCGACGCCTCGGGTTCGGGAGTTGTTGCCGTGTTCCTCGGCAATGGTCGAGACTGGCGTAATCCGTCGGACAGTCCCGATGTGCGCTTGCCCGGCGCGCCCACAGATTCGAACTTTGGCCAGAGCCTCGCCGCCGGCGATCTCGATGCCGATGGTTTGCCGGATCTTCTCGTTGGTAGTGCCGCAAACGAAGGTTCTGTCGACGGCTTTTTCGGCGCTGACGTGGACTGGACGGAAAGCACGCTGACGACGCCAAGCTTTCGCATCAGCGGCGAAGCATTCCGTGACCGGTTCGGCTTCTCTGTCGCGTCCGGCTCGGACGTTGATGGCGACAACATCGACGACGTCCTGGTAGGCGCCTACGGTGCGGGCACAGGCGGCGCCGCCTACCTCTTCGCCTCGAGCACAGTTGACTGGCGCGACAGCCCGACGTTTACCCAACGTCTGGATGCGGAACAAGCCGGCGAACAATTCGGCGTTCGCGTTGGTTTGCTCGCTCCAAGTGCTGGTCGGTCGACCGCCGACCTCCTGGTCGGCGCCAATCGCGGCGAGCAGGCCGGCGTGCCAGATCAGGGTTCGATGTACCCCTTCAGTGGCGGTTTGCTCCCCGTCACGCCGGGTGTGATCGACCGCGGTAGCGACTACGACATGCTGGGCTACTTCGTTCTCGGCACAGCGGATATTAATGGCGACGGTAGCAACGACTTCATCGCCGGTGCACCCGACATCGAAACCGGCAACCGAGTCAGTGACGGCGGTTATGTGCAGGTCTATTTCGGCGGCGCTGTAGCCGGTCAAGCAGACAGCGACGGCGACAACGTTGCTGACGAGATCGACAACTGCCCGAACGACGCGAACGAAAATCAATCCAACCGCGACAACGATTCGGCCGGTGATGTGTGCGATGCATTCCCGGATGACGAACGCTACATTGCCGACAGCGACAGCGACGGCTTGCCGGACATGTACGAGACAAACATCGGTTTGGATCCGAACGACCCTTCTGACGCAGCGGGTGATCTGGATGGCGATGGCCGCAGCAACCTCGACGAGTTCAATCAAGACTCCGATCCAACGCAGGACGACGTAGCGCCTGAGCTAACAGTGCCTGCAACCGTGACGGTTAACGCCACGGGTCGTCTGACACCCGTTGACCTGGGCGCTGCGACAGCGACTGATGCACGAGACGGTGCGTTGATGCCAACAAACGATGCCGCCAATGTCTTCGCTCCGGGCCGACACGTTGTGACCTGGCAGGTGCAGGACACCGCCGGTAACGTTGCAGAGGCAACGCAGCTCGTCGACGTCATTCCACAACTCGCGTTTACCGCCGGCCCCGTGATTGCGGGTGAAGGCCAACCGACGATGCTGACCGTGGAACTCAATGGTCCGGCACCCTCTTATCCGGTAACGGCGACAGTCGCGTTTTCGGGCGATGCGACAGAAGGCAGCGACTACACGCTACCGAGCGGAACTGAGATCCGTATTGAAAGCGGCCTGACTGCAGAACTGCTGATTGACATCGTTGATGACGGTGCCGGTGAAAATGACGAGACCCTCACTGCCTCGCTGACATCGATCGAAGGCGCCGTCGCCGGACCAACAGAGAACGTCGTCGTTCGCATTACCGAGCGCAATGTGCTTCCAAGCGTCAGATTGCAGGCGTCGCAGGCAAGCACCCTGCGCAGCATATTCTACGGCGACGCGGGCACCGCAGTGTTCAGTGTGATCATCAGTGATCCCGACAATGGTGCCATCCAATTGATCGACTGGAGCGGTAGCGACAATGCGTTGGTACCCAGCGAGGGATTCTTCAGCTCTACCTTCAGCATCGAACCGGCCAATCTCGCACCCGGGCTGTACACGGTGCGTGTTGCCGTAATGGATGGTGCGAGCCCATCGGAGCCTTTGCCGCGCAGTCTCATGTTCCGCATTGTGCAGAGCACACCGCAGCCTCAGCCCGGTCTCGACGCGGACGGCGACGGCATCGCCGATGTCGATGAAGCGATCGGCGACAGCGATTTCGATCGACTGGCGAACGTGCTGGATGCATCTGACGTACCAAGTTGGAACGAGACAACACCGGGAAGCACCCGTCTCATTCAGGTAGAACCTGGCTTGCGCTTGGTGCTCGGCGACACGGCCTTTGCAGCCGGCGGCGCACATGCGGTGTCAGTACAAGACGTTGCTGACTTCGGCGATGCCGGGCAGCCCGCGTCAAATGCCAACGACAGCGCAACCTACCCAGCCGGCCTTGCCGACTTTGAGATCCATGGCCTGACGGTTGCCGGTGACAGCGCACGCGTTGCCATTCTGCAAACTGTCGCAATTCCAAACAACGCCGAGTACCGCAAGTTTTCAACGAGCGATGGCTGGCAAACGTTTGAGAGGAGTATCGATCATGTTGCCTCGGCACGCGGCACGTCTGAGAGCTGTCCGGCACCCGGGTCAAGTGAGTACGCGCCCGGCCTCTCGGCTGGCGACTATTGCGTCGAGCTGACGATCACCGATGGCGGAACAAACGATGCAGACAGCAACGCCGACGGTATCATCCGCGATCCAGGCGGAGTGGCTGTACTCGCCGCTATGCCGCCGCCGGATGTATCGGCGAATTTCGATACGGTTGCCAATCAAAGCGTGGAATCCGGCGCCCAAAATGTTTTGATCCAGCGTTTCACCATTCGTACTGATAGCACGAGCACTGAGCTGGAGGCCATCACCCTCGATGCCGCTGGCACCGGCGATGACGCAAATGACATTGCCGAAGTCACCCTCTGGCTCGATAACAACGCCGATGGCCAACTGGACTCAGGCGATCAAAACCTAGGCAAAGCTACATACAGCCAAAATAACGGCCAGACGGTGTTGACTCTTACCAACGCCATTACGCTTGCACTTGGCGACAACCCCTTCCTTGTAACTTACAGCTTTCAATAAGGCAGATCGCTATGAACCGACTAAGATTCCAACGCTCGGCGCGCGTTTACGTCGCCTACCTGGCCATCGTCTTCGTTGCGGCTTGCGGTGGTGGCGCTGACACGACGACGCCTCCACCACCACCCGCACCGGCTTCGGTAACATTCGAAGTCGACCTTATCGACGTCGCGATTACCGACAGGGCGACGGGCAACGCAGTGAGCGTCGATGGCTTGCCTGTTGGGAGCGCGGAGATTACGGTTTCGCCGTAATAAGGTGCTTTTTCCCGACGGGTCGCAGAACATGTGAAAACGCAGAACTGGACGGCCGTCGGTATCGATTTCGCCATCGTCGTGGTTGGAGTCTTCATCGGTATTCAGGTTGCCAACTGGAATGAACACCTGAATGATGTACAGCGCGCTGAGAGCTATCTGGAACGTTTATCTCAGGAAATGGCGATAAACCGACAAACGCTCAGTGGTCGGCTGGAGAACTACGCGCAACAGATAGCGCACGGTTAAGTTGGGGTGACGAACCACCGACACGCGGATTTTCAGTCGCTTCTACGCATGGTATCGCTTAAAGAATTCAACGACTTATGGCCTCGATACCGCCGACTGTGCCTGTAAATGTCATGTAGTTACTAATGTTTCAAACATGCTTTGGCACAAAATTGCCACACTACGTCTTGTCGCTTCAGAAACTCTCCTTTTTTCCTATCGCAGGATATACAACCGAACACCTACACAATACGTGTACCTGCATTGCCTGATCGCAGGTTGTTGCGGTAGTTGTCGTCACGCACCGATAACGACCCCTATCCATTGCGGAGTAATGATCGTCTTTGCGATAGGGCGCTAGCTAACAGCTTCCTCGATTTTCTCCGCGAAACGACGTGACGCGCTGCGATAACCATCATTACTTGGATGCAGCTCATCGTGCCACTGATCGTCCGCAACTGAACCGCGACAATTCGCGTAATAGACTATTCCCGAGTAATCCTGCTCTATTTGAACCATGCGATCGTTAAAAAGGTCTATCAAATTTGCAACAACCTTTCGTTGAAAATCAGGTGTTTCTACACGAATAGATTTCATTGGCTTACCAAGCCACTTTCCATTGTCAGGAATTGCTCTTTCGTACCCGTGAATCACGAACTTTAGATTTGGGTACTTGTCGTGGAAACGCGTTAGCAGATTTCGATAGTAACCGTCGATCTCGTCCAGAAAATCTCCAAACTTGCTATTCGGTGCGTCATTCGGCAAATGGGTTTCGCCGGCTTTCAGCATGGTCGCTAAACGGCGATCACCCACCATGTCATTGCCGCCGCCACTTAACATCACGACTTGCGGATTTTCACTCGCGATGACGGCATCAATTTCGTCTTCCTGAATCATGTCTTTTAGAAGATCTCCAGCGGCACCCAGACTATAAATAGCATAATCGTCGGATAGTTGATCAACAATGTCCCGTAGTTTGTAAGGGTATTGAAACCAGGAGTCCCCTTCCGAAACTATGCGGACCCCATCCCACCCGGACGCAATCTTTTTACGATATCGCTTTTTTCGTTTCCTACGGCTACCGGAGTTGAAGATGTTGATCAGCGCGTCTCCTTCTTCAGCCGTTGTTCCAGTGACCAATTTTGGATTGGCACGCATGACCGGCGTAAAGGCTCCTGACGAATCCGTGTCGAGAATGAAGTACTCAGCAAGCTCTTCTTCCGGCACGTCTTCATCCTTTACCAGTTTGATCAGTTCATCGATCGATATCGTTTTAGCCATTGTCCTATTCTCCTAAAATGAATTCGCATATTACTTGTCCGGAAACATTTCTCTTGCAAGGTTTACCAGACTCATATTTTGTTCACTGCCGTCGTCGGTTTCGAACGCGCTGCGAGCATTGACAGTGCCTTCGATGGCGCTCCGTAACGACTTGCCGCGAGCTTCCGCAGAAGTCGCGGCTTCACTCGCCACCTTCGCTTCATTTTGTGAAGACTCGGCCCGAGCCTCGGCGGACTCAACGTGCGCCCGCTGTACTCTGGTTCCAAGCAAAACGCCTGCCGCTGTGAACGCCAGTGCTTCCAGTCCCTTATAAAGAACCATAAGTCGCATCCAGATTGCGTCGGTCTCGGTTCTTGCGGTCTGCGCCAGCCAAACAAGAGCCAAAGCAAATACAATCAAAATCACTATGGCGACCCCTTCGGTCTTGGTAGATTTGAACAAACTGCTCGCCACACTACCTTCTCCTGTAGCCATCTCTATCTCCCGCGCCTAAAGTTATTTCTTCTTTCTTAAAGTACGTTTTTTCTTGGTTGTTGGCCGGTAAATCGAAGCATCTACCGCGGACCGAAATTGATCAGTCAATACGCTTCGAAACTCCTTGGAGTCTTCAAATGTGTCCAGATATCGCAACAATTGTTGTGTCAATCGACTGCCAGCATTCTTTCGCACCCAATCGCTCCACTGCTCTATAGTTCCCTTTTTGCCGGTTGATTTGATCTTTGCAATAGACGCGATCGGGCCCTGCGGTGATTTTGACTGATATTTTTCCTTACTCTTCAGATCTTCGTCCCACCCATGGATCGCTTTGGCGAGGCTATTCACCTGCTTTTCACCTTGCAACTCAACGCCCAAACTCTGCATTCCACGTTTCAACAACTTAATGTCCTGGTCGCCAATCTCGGCAATTATTTCCCGATATAGCGCGGGCTGGCTACGTAGACTTCGACCATTCGCCCTTACGCCGCTCTTTAGGTCTTTTAGCACCTCATCGTATCTAATTCCTATTTGCTGATCATCGTCGATGCCTGACACTTTGCGCAGCAAACGAGCGACGGCGACCTGCGCTCGCAAAGTACTAATTGGGTCAGAATCCATCCCTATCAATTGCAGGGCATGCTCTGCGTTCTCCAATGCCGAGCTAAGCTTGTCCTCCTGTTCATCAAGTAATGCCAGCATAAGTAACAAGTGAATTGAGAGAGAAACATCTGAAGACTCGACAAGCGAATCCAATCCTTTATTAGCGACAACGCGGGCATCTCTCAATAAATCTGCGCCACGTAGTGCGTTTACCTCCAATAGATACAAGGGACTACCGGGCAAACGTTGACGCCGCTCACTTAGCACGTCGAGTGCACGCCTAAAACTTCCGGAGCTTAGATAGGTATTAACGCGCCTCGTCGTGGCTTTCTCCCATTCTTCCTGATTGGCGTTTTCCAAGTCTTCCGCGCTCAACGATATCCCTAATTGTGCTGCTAGGATTACCCTACCCTGCGGATTGAGCTCTTCAAGGGTTGGGGCAAGATAACTATCAAGGTTCATGTCGTTCGGCCAATACTTTCTGATGGTCTCGGCAGATTGACCCTGCTTTAGCCGATGATAGATTTCCTCTGCTCTGGCAATCACTCCGTCTCGCTCTTTGTAGTATTTGATTGCTGCCTTATGAATGTTTGCGGCGACTTTAGGTTTGATGCGTGCCAGATCATCGATCATAACGCGCCTCACATTTTCACGATGGCGCAGAGACAAAGGTTCCGGGTCATCTTGAGCCACCTTAACCAAGGCCACCTCCCGAGCCAGTTTGTGAAAGAGTTCCGTCGCGTGTTCGATGTTTTGCACTTTCAATTCACATGGCTTGGCCAGTATATTCAAGATGACGTCGGGCGTGATCCGCCTGACGAGCAGCCCTGGATAAGCGATCTTAGCTAGATTTTCGTCGTGCAAGTGCATGAGAATGCGGCCATGCAATATTGCTTGAATTTTTTCCGACTTCAGTTTCACTAACCATAGGCGGCGAGTTCGTACCGACATCAGCGCCTCAATGCCCTCTTGCTTTACCAGCCGGGCGGCTAACCTGAGACTGAGCGGATTGCCGCCAATAGTTTTCACTATTTCGCTGACCAATGATTCGTCGGGCTTGATACCAAGTTCAGAAAAAATGTGCCGCAGTACTGCTAACGCACTTTCTGAGTCGAAATCTTCTAACGGTAAATCGGCGGTCAATGTTCGCTTTCTTACAGGCGCCCGACCGGCAACAATAGGCCGAACCCTGGTTACGGCTCGTTGAAGATTGCTCAAGAAATCCCAAATGACATCGACTACATCATCGCCAAGGAATTGAACCTCTTCGAAGGTATCGAGCACAAAAACAAACGGAGAATCATTGGGTACAGCGGTATCGAGTAGGCTGCTGAACGTCGGCAATAAGTCCTGCTCCCAACCGTACGATCCTTTGGACGATTCAAAACCGTCATGGCGCGCCAGATATTCTCCTGCCGTTTGAGCGAAATCATTGAAATCTTTAGAAAATTTTGGATATTGCACACTCAGTTGCCATGCAACATCTATCATCAGAGTCAGCGGCTGCGTAGCCCGCAATCTAGGGCGATCAAAATTCAAGTATGCGAAGGGAAATGATTTGGTGGTTGCTTCGAAATGGTCGAGGATAAACTTCGCGACGAGCGTTGACTTGCCTACGCCACCGGGACCGTGGATCACAAATGGTGGCCGGTGAAACACGTGATAGGCGAAGTCTGTAGCCGCACGAGTTGCAGATTGACCGATGCTGTCTGTTTCGATCATTCCAACATAATCTTCCAACTGTCGCAGCTCGTCTCGTCGACCGGAAAAGTGACTCCCAACCAGACGTGTAAACGTATCTGTTAGCGATTTACGTTCCAGGAGCGACTCTAATTCGACTGTATCGGGTAGATCGTCGATCACACCATTCAGCCAGGAACGGGCCAGAATCAAACCGGAAATACGATCACGATCTAAGCTGTCGTGCTCATAGGGTTCTTGATTAACAATGGCCTCGAATGCCCATTGCAAGCCGTTATCCGGTCGGTCCGAGTTGGCGGCCAATGCGCTTTGAATCGCCTCGCGGGAACCCAGCTGCGACAGCACGTCCCTGCGATAGCTCGGCAACATCGCCCAGCTGGAGTCTGGGTCACTGTTGATGATCGGTTCTACTGCGTCCACAAGCTTTTGCGCGTAGTGGTCGTCCAGTTGCTCGTATATAACTTCATCGTCTATATAAATGGTGGCAGGCGCCGCATTTTGGTCTTCCCAATTCACTGGTTTCAACGTCTTCGGCGAAAATGAGGTCAAAACCGCCGCCGCTTCGAAATAGGCATGTTCAAGATCGTCTGATCCGAGTTCCGCTGGCGCTTCCAGGTCAATCTCTTCGAGCCAATCCTCGATGCTCGACCTTGAAACTACAGACCCCGACTCACTGACAGACATTACTAAAAACCTCCAGCTGACTGGATTTTCTGACTTATTCGTTCGATATTGCGTGACAAGCTTTGTAGTTTCTTATGATCCATTGGCGGCTCAATCAACCTGAATGCCTTATCCACGAGTGCATCCAGAGCGGCGCCGTCCAAGGTCTGACTATAGGACTTTCCTAAAGACTCGAAAAAATTTCTTACATCAGTTTGCTCCGGCGCAAATGCTTCGTCTTCGAGCATGAAACGACCAACGTCGTCAGTGATCTGCCGTTCAAATCCGACCAACACCAACCATAGGTTGTCCGGCTTGTGTGTTTCGACCAACACCGCAAGATGTCCGATCAGCTCCATCGTCTCCAGGGTCGGTTTTGTGCCGTTCAAATCGTCAATCATCAGCCAGATCGGCGTCGTGATAGTGGCCATCTTGCCGTGAAACCAGCTCGCTAACTGCTTAGCCGCCTGTGTGTCCTGCGGGTCGTCCGGCAGCAATGGCCAACCTTCATCAGAAAGGTCTAAGTTCAATTTGATATGGGTCATCAAAGATACCGGATCGCCAGAGTCCAATTGATCCAATTTGACGCGTACGGGTTTGGCATTACTTTTCTTGAGAGCAATGTGGCGAATTAGATTCCACGAATGTGACTTACCGCAAACAGGCTCGCCGCGAATCTGCAACACGTGCGACGTGAAGTTGTCCGGGCTATAAAAATCCACTAGTTGCTGGCGTAGACTGCTGCGATTTACGAAGGCCATTCTGCCAAGCATGATGGCGTCATCAGCGTCGCGGGTTGGGGAAATATAATCGTGCCGATTTACGAGTTTTAGTAATTTTAGGACACCAACGTTAGTAATTTTCTCGCTGAGCGCCTGTAACAATTCGTCTCCACGACCGCCCGGTTGCGCATTGATGTAGTCAATCGACTGCAATACAACTTCGTCAAAAGTTCCGCCCGCAACGACGTTGTCCATATCAATGTGTAACTTGTCGTCAAGAAACAAACGATACGCCGCTATATCAAACGCCTTCGGAATTAGATCAACTAGCTTGTCGACTTGTTGAAGCGTCAGCCACATACCGCTAGCCTCCGACGCCGTCTAGCCAAAATTCCTGGTATCCATCGATCCCCTTTAGCTCAGTTAGTATCGGCGCAAGTGGCACTGCTTGGTTGAATTCCGGGCGATGTTCCGGATCGAAATCCGGGTCGCCGGCGTGGTGAAGCGCGATCAGCTCCAAGTTAGCGTTAAAGCACGGCGACCCTGATGAACCCACAAGCGTATTGGCATCATGACGTAAACGATTGCCGGAATTATTGAAGCCCAGGACACGACCAAAGGTCAGGCGCAAGTGTTTCTTCCTAGGGTGTTGCAACAATATGACCTCCGCGCCGGCTTGGCCCGGCGGCGGCGGATCGCCAATTTTGATCCATCCGCGGTCTTCTGCTTTGGAGTCTGCTGTGGGCGGCCCTATAGGCCGTGCGCCAATTTGCTCAGATAATTTAATGATGGCGAAGTCACATTCATTGGCGCTAGGGTCCGGTCCATTGACTATGTTATCTGAATCGCTGGGTGGGCTTTTGGCGTGCAGCCAGTCCGATGCGAATTTAACTTGCTCGCCTGGTAGTTTGGTGCCATCCGTCAATTCATAGTAATCGAACAAACAGAAACTGTCCTGAACAGACACGTTATTTTTTAAAATGGGCTCGACCACATGATAATTGGTCATGACCAGATCCGAAGCAACCAGGAACCCAGTTCCTCCCGTAGCACCTACCACCACGCGGCATACCCGCCCTTCCATGTGACTCAGATTCTCGCCAAACGATTTTGGATTGACCCAGCTGCCCAGCTCCTGAACCATACGTTGTAGTCGTCTCTTCGGCGATTCAGCAGCACCTGCTGCCGCCAGCAATGACGCCGCCACCGCATCCGATTTCACCCAGCTTCCAGACTGATTACTCACCGATGCGACATCAATAAACATGGGTCCATCGACGACACTGGTACTACTCATCCCAAGCTCGTCAGCCAACAGCAGGAGAGAATCGTTTGTGGGGCGGCGCTTGAGTGCGCCGTCTAAAAGCAGAAGAGTGTTACCACGACGCTCGGTCCAACCGAGTAACTTATGTATGCGAGTCTGCTTGTTCCCATCCGGAACTATATTTTCGATATCTTCATGAAGAAAGTCAGATACCAGAATTTCAAGATCCGCCAAATTGAATGCGTCTCCCAACCCTGTACGCAATCTTTGTTTTTGACTATTTTGCAATATCATTGCCAAAACCCCACGCTCTTTCGTGTTTTGATCTGTCAAATCGCGCTACGTCACTCCATGCTCACCTTTGACGGTAAATAGTAACTTCGGAATATAATTTGGGTGCCGGTAGTAAACAGAACTCGCCGATACTCGACGCACTGGTTAGTGGCGGCAACTGTGTGACCAGCGGCGCTGACGTCGACCTTAGCGTCGAATTCCCACGATTCATGATCGCGCACCCTATCTCTTATTTTTTATTTCGAACGCTGTTAGATCAGGTTAATCGCCGCCGGTTGCGTCTCAACTGGCACTGCGATTCAGATGACGAGTCGATCGCCACTTCTTCTTATAACTTCCCGACGTGCCGATCAAGATTACCACATATGGGCGCGAAATGGACTCCGATCACTGGCAAAACGCCATCATCAACGCGCGTCGGCAAGGGTGGCATGCCGATCAGATCTTTAGTTCAGATTGCTATCCCTTGTGAGTGCATGACAGAGTCCAGCGCCTAAAAAAATACCACCCTTTCTCAGAATCCATTGCTCTCGATGTGTCTTGTCTCGATCGAGATGACACGCAGTTTTTCAGTCGCGCTGACTCAGCGTCGGACGCAATGAAATCAGTAGCCTACAAACTAAAATTCAACAATAGAACTAGAAATTAACATCCAATAGCCGTCACTTCCGCGATGGTGCGGCACAAAATTGGCACTATTACATTCGAGTAGAGAGTACTCATTGCGAATCGCGATGAGTGTTTCGAATCTCGTCCTTTCCTTGGACTGTGCGATTTGATAAATATCCTCGTTCAGTTGGCTTTCTGTTCGAATAACTAGCGTCTCATTATCAAAATCCAACTTCAATTGTTATCGCTCGGTATGTGATCAAGCAGATCAATCGGCTTGTGGCTGAAAGATCATCTGAGTATTTAAGAATTGCAGGAATTGGACGACTGGCCCGGGAGAGTACCGGTGCGGAACGCATCTAATACAACGCAAGTTCCCGCACTCCTCCCCAGTTTATCGGTCTGGCCCCATTCATCTGTCTCCAAGCGCCAGCAACTTTTTACATGTCTTGCCAAGCGCCCGACCTAGTAGCGGAGGAACAGCATTTCCAACCTGCGTATATTGTGGCACCTCGAATTTTCTCATTTGTCCGCCGGTTGTAACTTTCGAGCGAAAAACAAACCAGTCCGGAAAGGATTGAATCCTCGCCATTTCCCTTACAGTTAGCGTGCGAAGGGTCTTTCCATTGTAATGGCACGCGTCATCTGGAATAGATAGCGCAGCTGGCGCAGGTTTATCTCGAATCAGGGCTTTCTGCGTTTGTTTCTTCGTACATAACTCATCAAGAAAAGCGATCAACTCAACTTCATTTTCGAGGAAACCGCGCTTCCCGTCGGGAAACAAAAATCGCTTTCTCATCATCTCTTCTATAGTTGCTTGACTAAGGCTGGACCGGTTCTGTGTTCGAAGATACTTGGATACTTCCTTTTCTCCACGAGATGATTTTAATTTAGAGATTATTTGATACAGACGAAACCGAGACTCAACGACTGATGGTCGACCCTTCCGCTTATGGTTTCTAAAATCATGATTCTCCAGTTCTAGAACTGAACGATCACCAAAGGCTTCTTTGTTAATAAATTCGACATATTGCGAAGGGGTCACGCTGCTTGTACGAAGGTCATCGATCGCATCCTCGACTGACACCAACTCTTTCCCCATCTTCTCCGCTAACGGATTGACTACTAAATCTCGAAAGAGGTCTGACCTATAGATCGAATTAATCGCCGACCCGAAATGTTTCTCCACATCGCGGACAATCAGGTCACCATAAACTGGTTCTTTGCCTACACTTACTTTTGCCAAAAATGCACTGGATTCATCAAATAACTCTTTGACCGGATGTATCTCGTTGCCCGTATCCACCTCATCTGTAACGGCATTTACGATTTTCTTGGCAATTTCTTGTTCAATCGCCAACATGATAAATCTTGGCCTATTTTGTGCCGCGCCAACGTACTTTGCGTTCACGTGTAGGCAAACCGGCATGTACCCCTCAACAGCAAATGCCTTCGCAACTTCAAACCACGCGTAATGAGGGTCGGGCTCGCCTTCAATCTTGAAGGCTCTAAGAATGCCGGTGACATTTTCCAACATCACCATCTTTGGGCGGAGGCGGCCAACCAACTTTGCGAACTGCAAGGGCAACTGATTACGAACGTTCTGGTGCTGCCTCAGGCCCGCCATGCTAAAGCTTTGGCAAGGAGGGCCACCCGAGATCAGATCAACTCCACCATCGCCTAGACCGCCGACTAGTTCCGCCTCGAGCACTGGATCTGATTCGAGACGATCATTCAGTTCACGAATGGAGCCAACAATCAGCGACGCACGAAGCTCCACTATGTGGTCACCGAGTGTGTCTAGATCACAAAACGAATTGACAAGCTCTCGTTCGCCATCCGGCCTCTCCCTGAGCCTTCTGCGAAGCTGATCTCTTTCGTACTCGCTGCGCAGCCAATAAACCTTGTCGTCAGAGCTCAGGCCCTCCTTATTAAGATTGGCTTTCAGAATATTGAATGCGAACGTTTCGGATGCCATTGGAGAAAGCTCATTGGCGAACAAGAGTTCGAATCCTTCGGCTTCTAGGCCAAGCGTGAGGCCACCGCACCCAGCAAATAGTTCAATATGGTTCACAAAAAAGCTCGGCCAAACGATATGCGACGAGTATATCTTTCACGGATCGGAATCGCCAGGAACATTTCTGATCATTTTCAACACTTTTGAACAGCGTCATTAATCGACAAGAAAATCAAGGTCAACCTTGTCATTATCCTTCAGATCTGCGACATCAGCTAAGTACTCTTCGACAAATCTTCCGTGACTTTCTTTCGCAAAAGACACTAGCTCCGCGCCCCTCCCTCTGTACCGTTCCACAAGACCCTCCAACTCAGCAGATTCTCGATTTACTCGAAATCCCTCTGCCAATCGGCGAACGTCAGCAACAAAATCCAGAACGCGCACTGTGTCTTTTTCGTCAGTCACCCGCAAACCTCTGCCAAGCTGCTGTACAAAAATTCGCCGAGAATGAGTAACCCTTACAAAAACCACCATGCCAACATCTGGGACATCCACACCCTCGTTCAAGATGTCCACGCTGACCAAGTTGCTGAACAAACCATTACGAAATTGCATTAGTAGAAGCGCCTGCTCGGTTCTTGACATTTCCCTGGAATGTATTGCTTTGGACGGCATTCCCATTACAGTGAATAATTCCGCCAATCTTTCCGCGTGGTTAATAGACCGACAAAAAGTAATCGTTTGCGGGCGACCAGATTGATTCCACTCTTCTATCACAGAGCCACAAAGGTCCTCATCCCTAGCAGGCAAGAAAAGACGTGCATTTAGATCCTTTATTGACAGGCGCTTTGAACTGTTTTGTTGAACAGCATCCCAATCGACATTATCAAAAAACATTGTATAGTCGACATCTGCTAGAAATCCATTTCGGATACCTTTCACCAAGCCCATCTCGTCGATAATGTCGCCGAATAGATCTGGCACGCTTTGCTCATCGCCTCGCCACGGCGTCGCCGTTACTCCGAAAAGATGATCGAACTCCAATAAATCTATAGTTTCACGATAGCTAGATGAAGCCGCGTGATGGCATTCATCAATCAGAACGGCGCCAAACTTGGGCAAAGTTTGCCCGCTTTTTAGATAAGAAATCACCGACTGTTGGGTAGCAACAGTGATGCCGATAAACTCTCTCGGCTTTCTCGATCCATCCCATAGCCGAGTTGGAGTATCCGGGCTAATTTGCGACCACAAGCTCGCTTCGAGCTGTTCGATCAGCTGCAGCCTGTCCGCCATGAGCAAAACCGGCATGCGTCTTTTTTCCGCAAATTCAACGGCAATTTCAGCTAGTAATATGCTCTTTCCGAGGCCCGTGGCAAACACAACCATGCCTCGTTCAACGCCGTCGTTAAACGTCCCAATCACTTCTTCGATTGCTTTTCGTTGATACTTACGCGGATCTTTGCGGTTCGCGGATTCCGGTCGCAGCCCCGCCCCCAACTTTAGGAGAGGAGCGTAACCCCACTCCAGAATCTTATAGTGCTCCCTTAATTCAGAAACTCGCTGTCTACCAGCTGTGGAAAGCTTCGCATTCGTGGCTAATATGCCCCTTGACGCACCATAGAATTCGCATGCACGCACAAGATCATTCACTCCGCCGATGCCTACAGAGCTAGACCCTGTGTGTTTACACTGCACAACCACGTAGCGATCGCTTCTAGGAGGAATTCCAACGATATCCGCACCCTTATCGTTGCTTCGACTGGTAAACATCAGTCCTTTCCAGCCGGCATGATGAAGCAGACGATAAATCAGTCGCTCAAATTCGTACCAGGTGCACTCTAGTAAAGTCTTGTCGTCGACGAATGGCAAATTATGCCTGCTGCTCGCTCAGATAGTTAATTGCTGCGTTAGCTCGCAATAACAATGATTTGTCCGGTGTCGATGATCTTTCGCTGATTTTCTTGATCATGATAATGTCGCGGATACAGCTTGCTGTCCTTTCGGCCGTCTCCCTTTTAATATCTTCCAGCGTTATAGGTGCATAAGAGGTTTTGAAGAAATTACCATCCATTATCAATGATGGGTTTTCCTCAATTATGGGTAACATATAGTCATCTGACACTCTTTCGATCCATTTCCCAGAAGCTAACAAATGATCAACGACGCTGACATCGCCTTCTGTGCTCATTACATCGCTCGTCAGCTCTCTCATAAGCGCATCGGTAACGTCCGACTTCTCCTTAGCTATTTCACAGTCAGCCAAATACTCCTTCAGATCAATCAACAAGTCGCCTGCGGATGCCCCCAAAGACCTCAAATCAAGTTTCTGAGATCGTTGATGCTCATCTTTTAGCTTCTTGTAGACTCTGCCAGCAGTCCACTCGCCACCCCCTTGGCGGGTACTTAACCAATGAGCGATCTCGAGTAGCAAATAATCTTGCGGGGTCTCAGCAAACTCCGAAAACGCCGGATGTTTCTTGTGGTATGTAAGGGTGTATCTATTTGGCGCCTTTCTAGAATCCACCTCGAAAGGAGGCCTCCCTTTTAGATCCCTTACTCGCAAGTCTCTCGTGTCTTCGTACACCGTCACTTCCGTGGGCGACATTGGAACGTTTGAATCAGGAAATTCGTACCGCTGGCTCAGGCTCTTGTCAATTACCAGAAACTCGGTTTCTGAATCACTTGAATCATCACCCGGTGCATCCTCATCCTCATCAAAAGGGTCCTCGACATCTGGGTCATCATCGACTTCTGGCTGGTCCCTAGTCCGATGAGCCTCAGCAGAAAGCATGACACGCTCCCACCATTTATCGTCAGTCTGAAAGTCCGGGTCGCCCTGGTCAAATCTCTCTTTCCAAGCAGTTGCGTCTGTATTATCTCCTGACTTCGGCGCATTGAGCTTGCCGGGCACGAGCATTCTCCGCCCAGTCTTGTTTGACGCCCGGAACGTGCTATAGAGGCGAGCCATAGGCGATGTATTCTCAGCATAGCCCCGTTGTTCCCCTATTTTTGGACGCAAAGGCGACGAACCGCGAAGGTAGTCCAAAACTTCCTTCCATTCGTTTCTATCTTTTGAGAAAGATGTTTTTTGGTAGTCGACCTGAGCGAAATCTATACTTATCTGGCCAACAATTCGCCCCCCCCAATGTCCATCAATAGGGTATTCCTTCTCGATATTTCCGTTTTCGTTCCAGTAAAAACTGTCTTTATTTAGTTGCTCGATTATCCTGCCATTGCGAGCAAAATCGATGCCGTAGTGCTCGAAATCGAAGTAACGCTGTATCCCTAACCAGCCAGTAATTTTGCGAGGTTTCATTCCGACAGAGCCCTCTGCGCCACATGCCGGGCAGACATTCTCATCTTGCACTGAAGCAGGGCTAGACCAATGCCAGCATATACTGCAAAAGAAGTAGTCGGGCAGTTCATGGTCGATCTGAATAAATGCCGGGACCTCTCTCCCAGAACCGACAATCGCAGTGCGGCCCTTATCCCACGTACAATGTTTCCATGGATAGAGCGCGTGTTCCCCAAACTGGATTTCGACCGGCTGCTCTCCAAGAATGGCCGAATATATCCTTGAAAGCTGCTTTTTTATGTGACTTATACCAAAGCCAGAAGTTAGCTGCCCCTGGAATTCCTGCTTGAGCCGAAGTATCTCGATAATCGTTCCATGATAGGAGTCATCGTCTTTGTGCTCGTAACTAATTGGCGCATGAAACTTCCCAGTATCACGCATTTTGTCAAGATCGAGCTCAAGCACTAACCAATCTGTGTCACCAGCACGAGTGGTTTTAATTCGAGTCATTCGCCCAAGACGCGCGGTCGCAATGTTAAACCCCATACCAAACAAGCCAAGTTTCTCTAGCGGTGCGTTGCCAGAAAAACCTGCGGTTACCGCTTTGGCAACTTGATCTCGATCCATTCCTCGGCCAGTATCACTCACCGAAAGAACCGCCAAACCCGATTGGAATTCGTGTTTAGTTGGGGCTTGTATATCAATCTTATAGCTTTCCAAACCAGCCTCCGACAACCATGTCGGTTGGTCAGCCACCGCTGTGAAGTATGCGTCCAGCGAATTATCTATAAGCTCTGCAATACATTGCCAAGGATCAAAAGCAATTTCCCCGAGCATTTGCAAAATACGTGGATTTGGTGTCACGTCGATCGAATTGTTTTCTTTGTCTACCATCCTTTTACCTCCACGGGACGCCTTTCTCTATTCTGTCGATCATAGGGACGGAGATGGTAGTTCCCGGAATAGCTTCGATCTATTACGAAATCACAAACCGCACCACTATTGGAGTGAGTTCTTCTTGAGTATCTTTGAACCCAATGAATATCCTCGACATCTAAAAAGCAATAAGTTTTGTCTATGTAGTTAATAAGGGCCATCCGCCCATACTCGACAACGACATCCTGAACTGTTCGATGATCGATTGTGTGCCAGAAGTCATACTCCCATTTGCCCCTCGAAGCGGAAGCTGGTTTGCATTGACTGTAAAAGATCTTTCTGCCCTTCGACGGCCCAGACAAGATCAACAAACGATTTCGACCTGCTGGCTCAATATCGACCGCAATGACTTTGGAGACTATCCCCGCCACTTCGTCTTTTGATAGCCGCCCCATATCCTTCCCCATATAGTTAAAGGGTCTCATGCAAGTTCGACGATAGTCAGTACACTATACGGAACACCCGAAACCACCGTCCACATTATCGCGTGATTCATACGGGCGAGCTATGAGACCATCTCCACATACCGACAAAATCCATTCGCCATCTTCATCTGTTGCGGATTCTTACAGTCTGGCTCGAATAATTTGGGACTCCCGACAAGAATACAAAGCGTCCTAGCCCTCGATGTCGCAACATTGAATCGATTCGGGTTATAGAGAAATTCCATACCTCTGGGTGCATCTTCTGGGCTTGATGAGGTCATTGAATAGATAACGATCGGGGCTTCCTGACCTTGGAATCGATCTACGGTACCGATTCTTCTGGCCATTGTTGGCAATCGCTCAGATATCGCTGCTTCTTGCGAGTTATAAGGAGCAACAATAAGGATGTCGGCTTCGGTGACCGCATGTTCTAGATTTTCCTTGTCGCGCCAAGTGACCGATCCGTCAGTTAGTTCTTTGACGATTGTCGTGATCACATCAACTTCTTCGATGGATCTTGACTGATTTCCATGGTGTTTCACCGGCACGTAGCGCAGGCCAGAACCTGAGAAACGCTTGGAATTCAGGATCTCCTGTTTCGCAAGCTCCGGACGAGACGTTAGTCGATTTGTGTAATAAACCTCGGATGTGAATTGAGCGATTTTAGGGTGCAAGCGCCAAGTTTCTCCGAGAAAAAGTCCTCGCTCTTCAGGCATTGTCTCCTCGCCATCGAGAAGATGATGCAGCGCCGACGCTTCGCTGTCTTCTGGGTGGCTGCTTTGCAACGGTTGCTCAAGTTGTTGTGGGTCGCCCAGCAGAACGATGTTCTTGGCCGCTTGTGCTGTCGCCAATACGTTGCTCAGTGACATCTGTCCGGCCTCGTCGACAAACAGTACGTCAACGGATTGCTCGAAATCCGGCCTCGACCATTGCCAGGCCGTTCCACCGAGCAAATTGATTTCACCCGCTTCGAGTCCGTTCAAGATCGGCGGGTAGCCGCTCATTACCTTGATGTCGTAGTCACCCTCATAGGGACCACTCTGTTTATGGCCACAACGAATCTCAACACCTTTTTCATGAGCTGCTTTCAGCGCGCCTTCCAGCAAATTGATGATGACCTTATGACTGACAGCCGTAACGCCAACCGTCTTGCCCTGCTGAATTAAGTCACAGATCATTTTACCGCCAGTAAACGTCTTGCCGGTGCCGGGCGGACCTTGAATTGCGAGTACGTCGCCTTTCACCGCCTTACCGATGCGGCAAGCGGCCTCTACGGTTGTCTCATCGGGCTGTTGCTGTGGACCGTTGGGGGGCTCGGTCACCGGTGCTAGTCGCAGCATCAAGTTGACGGCCGCCTCGTACGGCTCACCCAACTCGAATCCGCTCGCGATTACTGCCTCGCCAAATCGAATCAGCGAGTTCTGTAGTGTATCGGTCGGGACTTTGTTGAATAGAACGACGTTATTCGGGTGATGATCGGCTGTTTTCACCATCTTCTTGATATCGATCGTGCCGTTTGGCAGATCAACAGCATATACCGTGCCGACCTTCTCGCCCTGATCGTCAAACAGACCATCTTTATTTCGGGCGTCGACATCTTGCGCAGGTAACCGGTAACGATGTACCGGTACCTTCATGTCTTCGACGAGTTCCGCGAATTCAAGATCGGCAATGGCACGTTTTTCGTCCACGTAGTCTTCGATCTCGAGATCGAGTAGCCGAAATTTCTCCCAATAAGCCGCCTTATCCTCGCGGCGGTGAAACTCCATCATGTGTGCGAGCTTGAAGAGTGCGTGTTGCTCCGCAGTGCGCTCATCTGGATCTAGTGGGATGCCATGTAAGAGTTCATCGCGAAGTCTGTGCAATTTGGCATCTAGCTCGCTAATTTTTTCCGATACTTCGCCGTCTGGCGGAATCGGGCGCTCTATGTCGTGTCCCTCTGCAACTGCCCCTGCTCGCAGCTCTTCCAACCAGTCCTGAAGCCGACTCGTGGACTCGCAGTCTTCCCGGTTGTAGTCCTCGATAATCTGCCGGTAATCGTCGAATACTTCATCAGCCTTACCGGCCTCCAGTGCTGCCTCCAATAGGCGGCGACTCATCGATGCCTCACGCAGGTCTTGTTGGCGCTCATAGCCGAAAAAGATTTCGAGATTCTTGATCGAGTAACCCTCAACGCTGGCATATAGAGAACGTTTGACGACTTTGAGTAGGTCGACGAACGCATCTTCGCGAAGCAACGTGTCGAGCTGTTCTTCACGGGTTGCATAGTTGCTCATCAATTGCTTAAGGGCCGTGGGCTCGTTGGAGGCGAAGTGGTAAATATGTGCATTCGGGTTCTTGGCTCGCGTTACCGTCGCGAAGTCCATGAATTGTTCAAAGGCTAGTCGCTCTTCTTCCAGCGTTGTTGCCCAAAGCGGTATGTACTTGAAGCTGCCGTCCGCGTTCTTAGTCACATAGCCTGTGAGGTACTCATGTACGCCGCCATCCGTAAATCGGTTGCCCTCAAAGTCGAGAAAAATGTCGCCGTCGGTTGGTTCAGGCAGCAGCGCGAGACCGTGCTCAGCGTCGAATGGTTTTTTAAAATCATAATAAGGGGCTTTTTGCTCCCTACCTTTGAGCTGCGCACGTGCCTGTTCGCGTGTACGTAGCAATGCCTCCAATGAACCACTAGAAGGCTTAGGGAGATCGTCTGTTGTTGCAAATGCCGTCAGGCTGTTAACACCGATGTTTCGCAGAGATTGGATTTGATTGCCCAAGATACCAGCGACATAACACAAATGATCGTCACCACGCCGGCGGGTCTCGCACGAATCCCACCAGACGCATAGGTCGCAATGCGAAACCATTTCCGGGTACGTGTCAGTAGGTTGCTGTATGAAGCTACCTACACCGTTTTCGAGTAGGCGAAAGTAGGCGGCGTAGTCGTCGATGCGATGGGACTCGAGCGTCATGTCGTCCTTCGGTGTCACAACATACATTGACTCGGGCATCTTGCCCTGCAGCTTTGCGAGCAAATGCGAATAAACACAGAGCTGCAGAATCGTGCCGGCCTTAGTGTCTTGTGCGAGCTTGGTGTCGATTACTTCGTAGGACCAATCACCTAGGTCACTGGGTTTGGTGACCTTTTGCAGGAAGTCTGCCGAGCCTGACCAAGTATCGTCGGAGAGCGCCGCTTGAAAAATAACGTCAGCGCCAGACTTCATTGCCGCTATCGTTCTTTCTTGGCCGATCGCGGTGTTTGCTTCGTCGTCTGGTTCAGAAACGGTTACATCTGAGGCCTTTAGTTTTTCGAGAAAGGCGCGTTCGTGGGCGAGGCCTCGTTCTCGGAGTGCGTCGATCATCGGCCCGTAGCGCGCTGGCCGTTTCTCGCCGCTTTGTGCGGCGTTTAGATCCAAAACGGTCAGGTGCCGACAACTGAGGAAGTTGGCGAGGTCGGTTGGAGCGAGGGTGAATTGATTGTTGGTCTTTTTCATTGTCGAATTAAAAACCGGTACGGTGAAAGTTCTGATTTATAGGTCGATTGACATAGTAACCGTATTTACTCACTCGCCGAATCAACGGCCGTACTTCAACGTCGACTTTTAGTTGTACTCTATAGATCCGAAAATAATTGTATGTAGTGCGAATAATTGAAGACCCTATTCCTCGAATTTCCTGTTGCTTCCGTTAACAGGCCAATATCAACAAGTCGCTCTATTAATCGATTGGCCGCTGTGTAGCTTACGCCCAAAAGATCGGATATGCCGTTGACCGACACAAGGGGAAAGCGGAATAGCGACTCATGTACTTTCAACGCATTGCCCGCAACCCGACCGAGTTCGTCCACAATTTTTTGCCTATCGCGCTCTCGCAGGTCAACTATTGCCCTAGCAGTCTCCGTTGCTTGCCGCGATACCTCCCCGACGCCACGCAAGAAAAACTTCAACCACTGTTCCCAACCTCCGTCTGTCCGGACATTCTGTAGGTGGTCGTAGTATTCAGCTCTGTTTGCTTTGAGGAAGTGCGACAAATACAAGACAGGTTGTTGGAGAATTTCTTGCTGGCACAGCAAGAAGGTAATTAGTAATCGCCCCGTTCTGCCGTTACCGTCCAGGAAAGGATGAATGGTTTCGAATTGGGCATGCGTAAGCCCAATACGAATCAGCGCGGGCATGGCCTCTTCAGAATGAACGAACCTTTCGAGCTCTCCGAGCTGACCAGGCACTTCGTGGGGCGGCGGCGGCACGAACGTCGCTGTGTTGATCGTTGACCCCGCTGGCCCTATCCAATTCTGTGATTTGCGAAGCTCTCCCGGTTGGAGGTTTGCTCCTCGTACGCCCCTTAATAGCCGTTCATGAATCTCTCTAATAAGGCGCGTCGAGACCGGCAGGTCAGAAAGCCTATCAAGTCCATAATTAAGCGCGGCGACGTAATTGGAAACCTCCTTTACGTCGACGGGTCGATCTGGATCAAATATTTGCGCCTCGGCGCGAAGCAGGTCGTTAAGTGAGCTTTGAGTGCCCTCTATTTGGCTCGACAGTACGGCCTCTTTTCGTACGTACATCAACACGAAAAGGTCTGAGTCCGGGAGAGTTTGAATAGATCCATCCAGGCGCCCCAACGCCCGATCCGCCCGAGATAGCAATGTTTGAAGCTCGTCGTCGATGACCAACGGCGGATTAGGCGGTAACGGGGCCGGCATGAAGGCCTTGTAGCCATTGGGTTGCTGTTGGTAGATCCCGGCTCTCATGTAAGTTCTCTTTACTAAGTCTCTCTGTATGTGCGGCTGCCGATAGTATAGCAGACATTGCCTCTCTTATTAAACCTTGCCGCACATAAGGAGCACTAGCGCTGCCTTATATACTTTTGCCGCAGATAGAGCCGAACAGGTGGCTAACTACCTACCCTCAACGCCGCTTCAAGGCGGATGGCCGGCCCATACTCAGGCAGCCGCGTTGGCCAGATGGTCGAATCCACGGCCCGTCTATGTGTGCCAGCCAATGTTCCTGACCAGTAATGCACACCAGGTCTCTCGCCACCAAGAAGTGCTGATACCTAGTATTGTCGGTGCGGCCCTGAAGATATTGCTCTAGATACCACCGAACATGCTTTTGGCTCCAGCGGCGAACCCCAGTCTGCCACCGGCACCAAATTCGGTTTGCGATAAGCGCCGCCGTTTTGTAGCGGCGGCGCTTAGTCTTGGCACTTGCGGCACGAAAATGACGTCGCATAAGCTCATACGCCTCCCGCCCTGCGGCTTCGCCACTTGACGGATTCATTGAGGCTTTCGAACCGTCGTGCCCACATATGCCCCGGCCACTTGCTCCCGGCAATGGCCCAACTCCGTCGCGATCAACAATCGGGCAATCCTATCTAGATCGCGATCAACAACCCTCCCACCGGCTAGGACAGGAGCAGGAGCGCCGGTTACGCTGCTGTACAAGCGGCAAGCAAAACCCGTCCTAAGCTCCTTAAATCTGTTATCAATGCCGATCTCCCCAGCGTAGTGCCGCCAATTCCTGTAGCAGTAATTGCTCCATTTCTTGAGCGTCCATTCCGCCGGAATGAGGTTCTGGTCGGGCGCAGCGACTAAGGACAGCGCCCGCAGCAAATTCACTCCGACCGGCCCCGTCTGAACTGTCCGTGGCCTGCCGCCTTTCGTCCCTTTGGTTAGCGTAATTTGTTCCGATCGCCGCGCTTCACGAAGTGCAACCTTAACGTTTAGCAGCGATGCCTCGCGAAACCTCAAACCGAATATGCTACAGAGCCTCAGCACGCCGGCAAGGCGATTCTCACCGTTTGCATCCAGGTGCAACGCTGCCGCTTCTACGACGTGAAGGTCCAGCGTCTCGGGAACACTCTGTCGTACAAACAACCTTGGCCCGAGATACTCGCGAGGTGAAATCCAAAGCCAATCGTCATCCCGAAACGTCGTCATCACGCAGTTGACTGCACTCAGGCGATTAACAGCGTAGCTCAGCGAGAAGTCGCAGGATCTCACTCGCTGATACAGCGACGCAGCGTAGTCTTTGACAAGGTACCGACAAACGTCATTGAAGTCGTAAACCCCGTCGTTTCGCATGAATGCAATAAAATTGCCAAACCTGGAAATCAACGTGTATCGCGTACCGAAACGTTTGTCCCCATAGCGATCTATTAATGCATTTCGCGCTGCGAACTCGAGCGATCGTCCATACCCGAAATTTCTTACTCCACCAACTTTCTTATGTGTCATGTTCTCTCTCCAAAATGAATGAATAGCGCGCTCTGCCCAAAAGTTGTTTAGTGTTAAGCCACGAGAATGCGGCCGGATACGAGCGCGAGATTGGCTGAGAATCAGCCGTGTTTATTGATCGGATCGAGAACCTGCTCTGTGCGCAATACGCGGGCAACAGGCCATAGCAAGCACGCCGATGGCGTAGCGATCTATGTTCGATCCTTAGTTTGGGGTCAATGATTGGGGTACTTTTGTACCGCAAGTCATTTCGAAAAAGAGTTCTATCTTGTTGAAGCAAAAAGCTTCTTTGATAGACGAAAAAATACGTCTCTTTTTCTAGGTCGCCGCGCTAAGAGAGCTGCAGCTGGGGTTATCTTCTCGCAAAGCGGGAAGACTTGAGCTCACTTATGAGGATGAGCGACTCCTATTTGCACTGCGAAAACGCTGTGCTTTAACTAGCCTTTAAAATCGCGCACTCAGTTTAGTTTGTCAAGTTCAATTTTTCTGCATCACGTTGTGACAACCCTTTCCGCGATTCAACCTGCGCTCGGATTCGAAATCGATGCGCGCGAACCGATCGCGAGTGCGCCATTGTCGAAGTCAATTTCGATGTTGCTATAGAGGATCAATCAATTTGAGAGATCACCTATGCACAAGCTTGAGAATACAGATGATGATTTTCGTTGCCCGCAATGCGGAAGTTATTCGACCCAGTCTACGGCTATGGCTTACAAGCAAGCAGTTCGAACTGGCCACTCCGGATACCAGTCGACGTCCCAATTCGCTGATGAAATCGCTCCACCGCCTGCAAAGGACGACAGCTTTCTTCCAAGCCTAGTCGCCTGCGGCACCGCGATTTTCGCATTCTTGAAACTGCCCGGACTCCTGGACAGTGCCGGGATCAGTGCTCTGGAAGGTCTTTCGTCATTCAGCTGGCCGATCCTCGTCCTGAGTTGTGTTTGCGGCTGGGTGGTTGGATTACTTTTTGCGATTCCTGCTATTCGCTACAACGCGTTTACGCTGCCACCCATTCTCAGGGAGTGGCAGAAAGGAATGATTTGCAAACGATGTTGTCATCGGTGGCAACGACAGAGTAGTCCCGGAATGGACGGGCTTGACGATGACTAACAGAGAAAATCGGAGCCTTCATTCGTCGTTCCATCCACGCCACTCCAATGTCGTGGAACTGTTGTGCGGGCCAAGGGAGTTTCGATGGAAGTCACTGGTTGCCAGGGTCGAGTACATTCTTCAGTACCACGATCGAAACTGCGTCGTGGTGCTTGCCGCAGGCAATGATCCTCGAATTCCGAGCAAACACGACGTTCTCAATGCTAGATTGACCGCGGTCGTAGTCTCACGTCAAATTCGATACCGGCTTTCTGGAAAACCAATAACTACGTATCTGAAGTACGCCGGCAATACGCAACGCGAAGTGGAAGTCGATTTGGACGCGACGACGAGAATGATTAAGCAGCACTTGGCGCAAAGTCGACAACTCGGCAAAGCCCATGCAGTTCCAACCCCAGCACTCGCCTATCTACTAAACATGCGCCATTAGAACTGCCGCTGTTTTGGGATTTACGATTTACGATTTACGATTTACGATAAATTAAATTGTTTGCTCTTGACGACACCGAATTCGGAAGCGTATAAATGACTTTAAGCCAGAACACCGGCACCTAGAGCAACACATTTTGCTCGATCGGCGAATGCCGAGACCCAGCGATGAACAATCTCGCGAATGCTGCGCCAAGCGCATCATAACCCCCAGTCTCAAATCAAGAGACGACTTGTCACGCCAAATTGGCGTGTGACACTAAATCTAAATTTCTTAATTGATATCGATCTGGACCTTAGACGGCCTCGATCGAATTGGAGGTTATATGAACGAGAAAAAGATGGAACAAATGGTGCAGACGGCCGAGTACATCTATGAACGCATCACTCGGAGATACGCGAAATTGTTCGGCGAGGACAAACCAAAACGCAGCAAAGAAAGAAAAGCTAAGCGGCGATCGGAGAGGAGGGAGTGAATGATGGCAACGTACAATCTGATAGAGGCTGCATCGTTCCTGTACATGTCACCTTCTGCCCTGCGAATGAAGGTGAAGCAGGGACTGGTCAGGGCCTCCAAGCCCGGCAAACGTTGGGTGTTTTTGGAGTCCGATTTGCTGGAGTACTTACGTGCCGGCCAAGTTGTAGTTCAAGAAAATGCCGCTCTCGCAGTAAGGCCAACTGAGTGTCCGTCTACAAACGTGGGGCGATCTATTGGATCCGGGTTACCGGTCCGAACGGACGACGAATACGCCAGTCTGCTCAAACTACCAGTCGGCGAAAAGCGCAGGAGTATCACGACAAGCTGAAGGCGGAACTCTGGCGCGTATACAAGCTAGGAGAAAAGCCCCGGCGGACCTGGCAAGAAGCTGCGGTCCGGTGGGCCTCTGAGACTGAGCATAAAGCCGATCACCGGCAAGACGTTGCAAAGCTTAGATGGCTTCATAAATTCCTAGGGCACCTGTTTCTCGATGAGGTTTCACGGGACCTTGTTGACGAGATCGCCAGTACCAAGAGAAAGGCCGCTGCTCCTGCAACCGCGAATCGGTATCTAGCATTGATTCGGTCGATCTTGCGTGCAGCTAGAGACGACTGGGAGTGGATTCATTCAATTCCGAGAGTCAGGATGTTTAAAGAACCGCAGAAGCGCGTCCGTTGGATAACACAGGAGGAAGCTAGGACACTTATTGATGAATTGCCCGAGCATCTGGCAGACATGGCGGCTTTCACTCTTACCGCAGGACTTCGAAGAAATAACGTCACCCAACTTCGCTGGAATCAGGTCGATCTTGAGCGAGCACTTGCATGGATTCATCCGGATCAGTCGAAGTCTCGAAAGGCCATATCGGTGCCCTTGAATCGAGATGCCCTAGAGATTTTGAATCGCAGAGCCGATATGAATCTGGAATTCGTCTTCACCTATCAAGATAAGCCTGTATTACAAACGAGCACTAAGGCTTGGTATGCGGCGCTGCAGCGCGCCGAGATCAGTGACTTTAGGTGGCACGATTTGCGCCACACGTGGGCGTCTTGGCATGTCCAGGCAGGAACTAGTTTGCAGGAACTGATGGAGCTGGGTGGCTGGGCTTCCTACAGCATGGTACTTCGATACGCACACCTAGCCGCCGGTCAAATGGCAACCGCAGCTGGACGCATTGACGGTGCGCTCAATGATTTCGGCGAAGACTGATAACGTATTCATGTGGAATTGGCCACGCGGTCTTCGACCACAAGACGTTACTACCGAACAGCAAACGTCGGCGTGCCGCCGAGTCGATCCATTTCGGATACACCCGGCGTAGCGAGCCAGCTTAAGAATTCAGATGCATCGAGCGTACCAGAATGAACCCTGAGCATTCCCTCAACAAAGCAGCTGTGCTCAACTAGTGTAATGTCAACGGCGGCGCCTGCCTTCTTCTTTGCAGTCTCATCAAAAGCGGGCTTGCCTAGTGTTACCCGCCTCATACTCGGATCATAGTCAGCAGACTTTTGTATCACAGCCCAAGCTTCTTCCTTTTTTATCAACGCTGGCGTTTTGCTGCATGTCTTGCATTCCAGCAATACCTCAATATCGCCTAACTGAATAAGCAAATCAGGTACGTTTTGCCGGTCACCATTGTCTAGGATTGTGACCACCCAGGATGTTTCAACACTCAGCAAATCGAAAACGGCCGTTTCGTATTCTGTACCCAGCTCTTTTTCACATGAGTCGACAATACTCTCTAAGCCAAGCTCTTTGGCCGTGCGTATGTGAGCTGACGACAGTCTTCCCTGTTGATTACCAACCGAAGTAGAAGCCGCTTCGACCAGCTTTTCCACTCGTTGACTATTTCGGAGTAGCTTTGTGAGTTGTTCCTTCGATGCTTTAAGAACATGATGTATCGACGTTATTCCGAACGACACTAGCGCCATGGCTCTTTGCCGACCAAAACCTGGTACTCGGTATCTCTCCGCAACGCGCATGATGTCTAAGGCTTCCGCAGGCGCTCCCCAACGCACCATCCTAGCTAGCATCGCGATTTGATTGCTGACGTTCTGGCTGCACGCCAATTCAGAAACACACGCTAATTTGTGGAGACCGTCCAACATCCACGCTATGTCAATCGAAAGCCGATGGATCGAACCCGACGCTATTCCTGTCGCAAAAGCGATCTTTCTTTCAGCTAGGCCGCTCGCAAAAAGTACTATCGCATGTGCGCTTTGTGCGACCTGCGCATCGTTATGATCGAACGTTACTGCCGTTTTCTGGCCTCTCCAAAATTCCGAGCTGCCTTGCGACGGGCCGGGGTAGGGCAAGAAGCGCGACGGGTTTTCGCCACGAAACTCATCGCTACTGCAAATCGCATAGATAAGACCAGGAACCCAGGTGTCAAAACCATTCGCTAACTCTGGACCAATCTTTTTTAGCATCGCGGAGAGTTGTACTGCGCTTGTTGGTAACAGGCCAGACAGGGCAACGCCCTGACCAAGTGGCGTTATGAAAATGGACCCGTTGTCTCCTTTGAGAAGTTCGTTTTCGATTAGCCAATTAATCGCTGCCTGGCTCTTCGCCTCCAGCTGCTCGAGTTTTTCTGGGTTTCTATCCAGCGTCTGATGCCAGTACAAAGTATTGCGGAAGAACTTCATCAAACCGTCAAAGTTGGCCACGACACGACACGCCACTAATGTCAGTATGGTTTTTCGGAGACTCAATTTGATAAGTTGTGAAGCGACTCGAGAGTTTGTAGGCAGCACCAGACTATTCGCGTGAGCCAGTTCCACGGTATTCCTAGGTAATAACACAGCGAATCCGTCGGCGTGCATTCCCAGTCGCCCGGCTCTACCTGACATGTTTCTATAGTCAGACAACGGCAGCATGGAACCAGCCCTGTCACCCCATTGGAAGGTCAGCTTCGGAAATACCACGGTTCTGAACGGAAAATTTACTCCGGCGGCGAGTGTCGACGTAGCGAAGCATGCCTCGAACTTGGAACCGATGAACCCCTCTTCGACAACACGGCGTTCTTGGGGAGAAAGATCCGCCGTGTGAAAAATCACTCTTCTTTCTGCATTTTCTCTCAGACTCGCAGAGGATTCAGTGGGCTCCGAAAAAAGATCCAATTGCTCGGCTAGCGCAATGCCCTCTCCGACTCTGGGTCGATTCTGTCGGAAAGCGGTTGCATAATTCGCTGCTTCGCGACGACTTTCCGTGAATACCAGTACTGGGCCGCGTCCAGCCTTCAGAAGTTGGGATACAACAGAAGAAACGTCGCCCTCCCCAACTGAAAGTGGGCTAATTTCGGTTCCTGTATCGTCGCCAAACGTAACTCTATACGTCTGATCCTCATACCAAATCTCTTGATGAAGCGGAACGTCGCGATTGCTGCTACTCGTCGTACCGCAGCGCATCCAGTCGGCGATGTCTCCAGGGTTCTCAACGGTCGCAGTTAGTGCTACGAATTGCTTCAAGCCTCGCTGCCGAAAGACAGAGCAAAGTGCCTCAATATCCGGCCCACGACCACGTTCGCCCAGAATTTGTAGTTCGTCAGCTACAACTAGCGCGTCGGCTGGGTTGAGTTGCCCAGTGAGAATCAAGCCCAGAGCTTTTTCGTACGTTGCCACTATCAGCCGTGCGTCTATGTCTCCTTCTGTTCTATCACCTGTGTTGAGGCCAACCGACGCAATCGGATCCACCGCAGACTCACCAAATCGACCTTCAAAATCAAGGTACTTCTGATCAGCCAAGGCCTTGTGCGATACAAGGTAAATCGCTTTGACGCCCGAGCGTAAAGCCGATAGAACTGCTATCTCCCCAACAAGGGTTTTGCCAGTTGACGTCGGTGCACTGACAACCATGCTTCGACCATCAGCAATTCCCGCTTCAAGGGAGCGTGATTGAATCTCAGTAAGCTCTTGGATACCCCAAGAGATGAGGCGATCTGCAAGCCAGGGTCCAACCCCTGGGCCCGATATATTGTGTACATCCATACGCGTACCGATTAGTGATGTATATATGGTACCCCGATCCCAGGTAATAGTGAGCGCACATTGAACCTCGCCGGTATTTTCGCGCTAGGGTTGAATTCTCGCCAGCATAGCCTGAGTACCAATATCCTCAGGCACGCTGGGATTTATGTGCGGTTGTCCACTAATCTATCAGGCAGAATCTGAGGACGTTTAGGGCTAGACCAACATGCGCCAGTCGGGTAAGCAGCATTGAAATCCATTCTATTTGCATACCGAACCGCGGACGGGGTGTTAGTTGACGCATCTTCGGTGCCCCGTGGTCGCGACTGCGGATGTATTTGTCAGTCCTGCTCCGCTCCACTGATCGCCCGGCAAGGCGAGATCCGAGCGTGGCATTTCGCTCATGCAACCAACGATAGTGCTGCTGACGAAGTCTGCGAATACTCTCCTTTTGTTTCGATCCGATTGATGGCACATCAGATTCTTGGCGACCTCAAAGAAATTTCGTTGCCCCCCGCCTCCGATGAATCCGATACGTCACCACGCAATGTCTCGATTGATGCAATCAAGGTCGACTTGCGATTCGAAGAAACTGCTGTCGACGCCATCGCAAAGATAAGAGGCGTTCCGCTCGTCATTTACATGACATACAAATCGCGACCGATTCCGTCTGGCCTATACATGCCGATAACCAAGAAGGTCGGGGTTCTGGAGATCAACTTAGTTACCATATTGAAGCTGCTCGAAAATGCGGAAACTCATCGTTTTGAGGGTAGCCCAGTGAAATCGACGTCATACACCGACATGCTAGTGTGGTTGCTGGCGCAGGATACGTCAGCCAAGTGCTGGATTTATCATCCGCGCCAACACGAAAACTCGATCCATCAGAGTAAGAAATCTCGCTCAGGGGTGAAATTAGTGAGCCTCGAACAGCTGGGGATTCCAACACAGCCAACGTCCGAGAAACTGACTAAATCACACACGCACGCAACCCCAACACCGACCAACGATCCATTGATGGCGAGGTACGTTTGCCAGAACTGCTCCGAGACTTGGATCGCGGGATTCACCGATGAAAATGCAAAGTCATGCCCAATCTGCAAGCAGCACAATGTTTCAATGCTAGGACTGCCCAGATAGAGCCCGCAACCGTTTGGGTCTGGTCACAATTCGCCACGAAGTCTCACTCCTAACGACACACTTCAGAACTAAAGTCGAACTTCTTATGCAGAACGACGGAAAGCACGAAACGTGAAGAGCAGAGGTCGAAAATTTGTTTGGACTATTCTGGTTGCGATGAGCATCACGTCAATTTCAATTCCCCAATACCTCTATTTCAAGGGTCTTCAAGGCCTTCCCGACATTCGAGACCCGATAAGCCAACCGCCAATACCGAGAATCGTTTCGCAAGCGTTTTGGAGTTATTTGGACGGGAAGGGAAAACCGCAAATTTCTCCTAAAAGCCCTTACGCAATTGTATTCAATTTCTTCGTCGTATCTTCGCTCACAGAATATCGACCTTTCCATGAAGGAGACTATATGTTGCTCTCTCAAACGGCGCGGTCTCTTGTGTCTCGCGATCGCAAATATACCGACTGGCATCTATCCAATGCCGCGGCGCTAATTTGGATAAGTCGAAATTGGACGGTTGACGAGATGATTTCGACAGTGCTGACAGACTCGTACTTCGGAAATGGACTACACGGCATCGAGTCCGCGGCGAAGGGATACTTCGCGACTCCGTTATCAGGCATTAACGAAATCCAAACGATCTACCTCCTAGTCATCAGAGATGCGCCGACGCGGTATGATCCGTGGTGTAACCCGGAATATCATCGCAAGCGATTTGAGAATTTCACTGAGCGGTTGGGCTATTCAGACAAGTACACTTCAATCGAAATCCAAGCTGTACCGACAGGAGCATGCGATTGACGCAGTCACGAAGCTGTAACCGGCACGCGAAATTCTAGAAAGGGCACAATTCTGGCACACCGCAAAAACAAACGGCCAGGATCCAAATCGCTAAGTGTCTGACCGCGCTTGAATAAGATGGTGGCCAGGGGCGGAATCGAACCACCGACACGCGGATTTTCAGTCCGCTGCTCTACCAACTGAGCTACCTGGCC
>JAVJHY011668512.1:0-43661 GCA_035593235.1 Phascolosoma agassizii
ACTAGCTGTAAATGAGGACCGGAGCAATCTTCCGGGGTGCCAAGATTGGCCAAAATCGCTACTTTTAGAATTGCTGCGTAAGGAGCGTATTTGTTTTGCTATGCCCCATCAGCGAAAGCTTCAAATACTGAATCGGAAAATAGAAATCCCTTCGTCGTAAGGCTGATAGTGTCGTTTGCGATACAGATTAACTGTTTGTTGTTTAACTCATTTAATATAGAATCATAGTCTTCTCTTAAAGAGCTTTTAAATAGTCTTTCGTAACGCTCAATACTAGCTCCTTTGTTTGTGCGTAGCCCCAGTAGAAAGAATTCAATTTTAGCCTGAGTTTTGTTTATGAATTCATGCTTGTGGATGAATGTTTCGGTGTTTTGAAGATTTTGTATGTAACTTTGTATGTAACGCGGTGGAGCTAAGATATTAGACCAACGTTGTCCCCAGTGTGCATCTTGCTTGTCGCGACTGTTCCTGTGGTCATCAGAACAGGGGGCGCGTGTGTAACTGTGAGCACCTGCGCCTATTCCAAGATAGTTTTGTCCAGTCCAGTAAGCCAAATTGTGTTTGCTTTCGTACCCCGGCAATGCATAATTTGAAATTTCGTATTGCTTATATCCTTCTTTGGTAAGTACGCTTTGTGTCAGCTCATACATTTGTGCAGACACCCAGTCGTTTACTGCAACGTTTGTTCCCCTTTTCTTTTGTTGAAAAAATTCCGTACCAGGTTCAATCGTTAGGCCATAAGCTGAAATGTGTTTGGGTCGTAGGTTACAGGCTGCTTCTAGTTCGAGCTTCCAGTCTGAAATAGCCTCATCAGCTGTGCCAAAAATCAAGTCTACGCTTATGTTTGAAAATCCAGCATCTCTAGCAGAGCTAAGGGCTTTTAAGGAGTCTACTTTTGAGTGTATTCTGCCGAGGCGTTTGAGCTTTGTTTCAGAGAAACTCTGTATGCCAACGCTGAGTCTGTTAATTCCGGCTTGCTTATATTCACGAAGCTTTTCAAATCCGAGCGCTTCTCGCAATGTTCCTGGATTGGCCTCTAGAGTGATTTCTGCGTTAGGGGCGAGGTGGAATTTTTGGTTAATGGCTGAAAGGATTTTGCAAATGGAATTCGAAGAGAAATATGAAGGTGTGCCGCCGCCAAAAAAAATGCTGGTGACGTCTTTGTCCGTAGCGTTTTGTTCTTTGCTCACAGGATGTGAGCAGTAAAGATTGATTTCTGCAATGAGGGCATCGGTGTATACGCGTTCGAATTCACTAATCGTGTCGCAAGTGCTATTTTTTAAGCTGCGCATTAAGGCATCTGTGGCATATGAATTAAAGTCGCAGTAAGGACATTTTGATAGGCAAATTGGAATGTGGACATAAATACTAAGAGGGGATCTATTCACTTGAAGTAGTTCCTTTGTGGGCGAGTAACTAGGCTATAGGAGTAGCCGATTCATTTTTTAGGACTGTATCGTTTGCGTAAAAGGTTTGCTCTTTTGCAAACGAAGTTTTTACAAAAGCTAAATATAGTGTTTGGTTTTTGTCGGAAACTCTACAATTGCTTGTTACAAACCCTGCGGAAGTAGAGGGATTTGTGCCTTCTGGGTCAGTGAAAAAAGAGCTGAAAGGTTTTAAGCTTGTTTTCGAACAGCTCGACAACAACATAAACGTTTTATTCGGCCTTCCTCGTGCAGTTGCCATTTCTATAGCTTCTTGCCCGGTATAGCATCCTTTAGAGAACGAAACGAGTTCTGTTAGATCGAGGTCGCTTGCTTGTACTTTTCCAACAATATCTGTGTCGAATCGCGGTATTTTCGCCTTGATGCGAAGAGCTTCGAGGATTTCATTACTTCCGTGTGTAACTATGCTGTTTCCTAATATAGAGTTTTTTAGGTCCTCTTTCTCTGTGTTTTTAGTGATTATATCAAATCCTTGAAGAGTTCCTCTCGGGTGAAACACTAATCTCGTGTCAGATTCATATATTCCTGCAGCCGCATGTGCAAAAGGTATCGCTGGTAAACCAGCATCAGTGCATTGTCGCAGGACTGTTTCAGACTTTGCTCCTTGTAGAGTCATTATCGTAAAGTCGTTTGATATGTCCTTTACATCCAATTGGTCCGCTACCTTAAATTGAAGTAGCGTT
Organism: Phascolosoma agassizii; assembly: GCA_035593235.1. Taxonomy (NCBI): domain Eukaryota; kingdom Metazoa; phylum Annelida; class Sipuncula; order Phascolosomatiformes; family Phascolosomatidae; genus Phascolosoma; species Phascolosoma agassizii. Next base: position 2,129 of record JAVJHY011668512.1, read on the forward strand.
TCTATAAATTCTGCTGCTTCTTTGGCGTTTGTTAGCTCTGGAATTAAAGTAAAGCTGTCGGAGTTTCTAAGTATGAGTAGCTTAGCTTGAATTTTTCCCTGAGGGGATAGAACTAAAGAAGTTGCACCTTGAGATGGGGCTAAAATTTTAACATCTTGCGTTAAGCGTGCATGCAAGTAGCGTTCAGAGTCAGGGCCGGAAACATTGAAGAGTTTGCATGTAGGGACGTTAAATAAGAATACTTCTGACAATGTCTTAGCAACCCTATCCTACTGATCCTAGCTTAGGATGTTAAAAGCTCTACTCCAGTGATGTAAGGACCAATAGATGAAAAAAGCCCTGCCCTTTACGCGGTGGATGTCAAGGAAAGGGTTTTTCCAATATCGGGAATCTTTGGAGTAATCGCGATTATCTCCCAAGAGGAGGATTTGGTCGGAGGGAATCGTTGCTGGGCCAAAGTTCTTTCGCCCGCCTTGTAACCAGAGTGCCCGCTCGTCTTCGTATCTTTTTCCATTGACGTAAACCACTGTGCCGCGCACTTCGATAGTTTCACCGGGTAAGCCCACGACTCGCTTAATAATGTTAGTGTCAGATTCGTCAATTTCAGGGGTTTCTAGGTCGTCTGGGAGCGTAAAAACAACGATGTCTCCGCGCTCTGGTGGCCGAACTTGCATTACGGTTTTTTTAATAAACGGGAGTCGGAAACCATAACTGAGCTTATTTACGAGAATGTGATCGCCTATTTGCAAGGTGGGTTTCATAGATTCGGAGGGTATCTTGAATGCTTCCACAACAGATGCCCTCAACATCAATGCTATTGCTATAAAAACAGCAAGGCTCTTTGCAATGCTAAGTACCTCACTCCAGTGAGATGGTGATGGTGCGTTTTTTGACTGCAATGTTGTTTTGTGGTGCTTTTTCGCACGTTTAAGATGATCTTTCACTGCACTCCTTCATTAACGCGGCGCCATCGTCTATTACTACCCGTCGCTGAATACACTCCCGTCCCATAAGTATACACCATGTATTACACAATGCACAGTCAATACTTTATGCGCCCTTGAGCAATTCTTAGGCGTGGTGTGATTGAGGGCGGCCAAAAATCACAGTCTTACAATCTAACTGCACATTAGGCTCCTTAGCAATAACAGTGGCAACAAAAATCCCCGATTCGAAAGCCCTATGTTTTAAGATCTCAATCTTTTTCTTGTCATTTAAGCTAATTCGGGCAGTGAGACTATGGTTGATTTCAACCGAGATGTTACCAGGAGTGTCGTCTATCAATCTGGTAATCATACCGAAAATTGGATAAGTTTTGCCGACTTCTATTTCGCCAGTAGTAACTTCGAGACCAAATTCCTCAAAAAAATTCTTTTCTTTTTCTTCTTTTGTGATGTCCATTTAATACAACTCTTGTTTTTGTCAATGATTTCACAGTCTAAGCACATAAGTGTTAAATAACTCGAAAGTCACAAGTTCGCTCTAGCGCCTAATATCGTTATGTATAGAATATGACAAAGCGTGTAGTTAATTTATTAGGTATTCGATGTTTGGCGCCATCTCGTGTTGCTTTGAGGGGTCATTGACTATGGTGTAATAATGCTATAATTCTACTAAGTTATGCGTCTGGAGCCAAGTTTGTTAAAGTATGTAAAATGAAGACTTATTTAGTCAAAATCCCTCAAGATAATACCCTCTCTGCTGGTGCGTGTGAGGATGTTTTTATACAGCTTCATGAAACACTCAGGGGTGGGAAGGTTTCATTTGAGATGGTTGCTACTGGTCAAAATGTCGCGTTTTGCTTTTCTGCAGAGGAAAGCACAGCTCAGATAGTTACTGGGCAGATTTACGCTATTGCTTCTGACGCTGATATTTCAGAAATCCCAGATTTCACTAGGAATCTTGGGACTAAGATGAGATTTGTCAGTTGTGAACTGAACCTTCAAAGAAATGACCTTTATCCGCTTAAAGACTATAGAGAATTTGAGGGCGATTCCCTGTCAGGGTTGCTAAGCGTTATTTCTAAATGTCTTCCAGGGGAGTTGGCGGTAGTGCAGATAGTTACTCGCGCTGAGCGCGATAGCGGATTGCACCACTTGAGATTAAATGTTCGAAAAAAAGCAGACAAGTTTCGGCAAGCATTCCGAATTAAGTATTGGTTTAAAAAAGGAGTGTCTGGTACTTTTAAATCGAGAATAGAGGAGAAAACTTCCGGACGCCTTTTTAGAACAAATATCCGGATTGCTGCTGTTAGTAACGATCCTTCAATTGACCCTGTTTTGCGGCTTAAGGCGCTTATCGGTGGAATGGCGAATTTTAATACGCTAGATTTAAACCAAATTAAAGTTGGCAGAATTAAACGGCTTGTCGATTTGCCTAAATTTTCGAGGAGATTCCTCGCTAATGGGTACTTAATTTCAACTAAAGAATTAGCGACGATGTTTCACCTTCCTAGTGAAAAAGAAGTGCCTAATTTGGTTCATGTATTGTCGAAAAAAGAAGCACCTCCACCAGAATTGCCGACTAACACTAATGATCCTGAGACCTCTTTTTTTGGAAGCACCAATTTTCGCGATACTCAAATTCCTTTTGGAATAAAGCGCTCCGATCGTAGAAGGCACTTGTATGTACTTGGCAAGTCGGGTTCGGGGAAATCCAAGCTACTTGAGCTTCTTATAAAGAATGATATTGAAAATGGAAAGGGTGTCGGGGTGCTCGATCCGCATGGTGATTTAGTCGAAAACGTGATGAGGCTTATCCCTGAGCACAGAATCAAGGATGTCGTAATATTAGATCCCTCCGATCTTAATTTCCCAGCTAGCTTTAACCCACTTGAGCAGGTCTCAGAAGAGCTGAAAATGCGGGTGACAATTGGGTTTATAGAAATATTTAAAAAGCTATTTGGAATAAATTGGTCACCGCGTATAGAACATGTTCTTCGTTATACGACACTTGCTCTTCTCGATACGCCAGGAACGACTGTATTGTCGATTCTAAAGATGCTTAGTGACAAGAATTATCGACAAATGATTGTGCGCAACATTGAGGATAATGTTGTGAAAAATTTCTGGGTTAATGAATTTGCCGGTTGGTCAGAAAAGTTCGACAATGAGGCGATTACCCCCTTACTTAATAAGGTTGGGCAGTTTGTCGCTACGAATATGATTCGCAATATAGTTGGGCAGCCTTCTAATTTATTTCATTTTCGCGAATTCATGGATAACAAGAAAATCGTATTGATGAAAATCTCTAAAGGAATACTCGGAGAGGAGAATGCAGCATTGCTTGGGGCAATAGTTGTTACTAAAATCTATCAAGCTGCTATGTCTCGAGCGGATATTCCAGAAGACGATAGAGTCGACTTTTATTTTTATGTTGATGAGTTTCACAATTTTGCAACTGATACGTTTGATGAAATCTTAAGTGAGGCCCGCAAATATCGCCTAAACTTAACTTTAGCGAATCAGTTTTTAGGCCAGCTTGATGAGAGAATTCGAAAAACTGTATTTGGAAACGTAGGTTCCTTCGTTTCCTTTAGAGTCGGTGGTGAAGATGCTCGCATTGTGCAAGCTGAATATAATCCAAGGTTTTCAGAACGCGATATTATAAATTTAGGTGTGCGAGAATTCTGTCTAAAAATGTCTATTGATGGAGAAATTAAAGAAGCGTTTTCTGGTCGAACTCTTGGTATGGATATTCCCAAGCATCACTTTCGAGACCAATGTGTAGAGTATTCTAGAAAGCACTACTCAAGACCCCTGAGTGAAGTAAAAGACATACTAAGTCGCTGGGAAGAGGGTGAATGGGATCCTGACTCTTCATCTAGTGGTGTTTCTTCTTTAGATGAAGAAGTCGAGTTTGAAGAGCCGCTTATATAGCATATAGTTCTCACAGGCAGAAGAATTAGGGACGGTTCCTATTAAATTTCCAGAAGAATTAGGAACCGTCCCTAATTCCAAGAAGCTCTCAGTTTAAAAGTAACCCCGTACTAGTTTTTCAAACTTTTTTTGCGAATCTTTTCAAGAGGCACTTCCTTTCAGTTAGAGCTTATAAATTCTATTTGGCGGAGCAAACAATGGTTGCAGCGGTTCTCTCGGTATGCTCAAAAGCTGAGCCAAACATGTTGAGTTCGGCTTCGGTCATTCCTAGCTTACGTCCTTGTTGCCTCCACCTATCGACAGCACTATTGATTTCCAAAAGGATTGCCTTTGCTCGAGAATCTGGAATCTGGAAGTAGGGAGCCACTGACATGAGAGCATCTATTGTGGCTTCTGGGCCTGTTTGCTCTGAAATCCATGTTTTAAGTTCTCGTACTCGCTCTGGGAATGGATTGATGTCGAAAGCGGGTGCGAGACGCCACTTGCCTTGTTCTACGTGTAGGAAGCCATGATTGAGTAAGTGATCATCTGTGTTTGTAATTAGAATAGAGAAGGCTATTCGCCGCCAAAGCTCGTCGATATCTTCTTTGGCGGATGCACCGTGCACCCTGATGGCATCAACTATTTCTGTGTAGCAGTGTTGCTCGGAGCTCGTTGCTTCGACCCCAAGTAGTGTCGCTGATGAAATGTACATGAGCCTTCCGCCATTTTTAGAGCGATCGAAGCGTCGTATAAGTGCCACGGGTATGCCATCACTATCTACTAGCTGTGCTGAAGCAACTTTAATACCGGCACTGGCAGCAAGTCTTAGAGCTAAGACTTCCCCTTTGCTTACTGGTCGCTCATCCTTGATGCTTGGAAACTTGCCTATGCAGAGATAACCCTCTGAGTCCACTACTGAGCATTTAGGGCGCATGCCTCCTAAGGAAGTTCCTCTACCTCGTAAGTAAGCAAGATCCTCATAGGTCTCGGTATTACTTTCAACTGCATTAGTCGCTTTCATCAAGCGGCCGAGCTCAATAAGCGGAGGAGCTCTTCTGTTCCCATCTTCTCGGGAGCCTTTAAACATCCCATCTTGATCTTGAAACCGCAAGGCACCGACTCGACTAAAATCATCTACTGCGAGTAGAAAGTCCAAGCTATTTAAAGGGTCTTTGTGCAAATGAGCACCGGATTTGCGAGCGTTGTTTCGAGCTTTAGCGTGATCGCGAAGAATAACACGTTTGCCCCAACCGTCAGGTTCTGTATCAGCTATAGAACCGTGAAAAATAGAACCCTCCTTACTTCTTTGATGAAACTGAGGCCCAGCTACTAATCGCAAATTAGGCTCAATGAGAAAACTACCAGGGGAAGCTAGCCAGCTGGCAGTATATTCAAATACTGCACTTTCCCGAGCTCCTTGCTGGTTATATCGAAGGGTGCCAATCACGCGAGCATCTTTACCCAAGCAAACCTTGATATTGCACTTCATGATTGAGTCGGCTCCTTCTTAACTCTTATCCGTTTGGCAAGACGCTCTTCATCCAATAGTAGCCCCTGGTCGTCTTGTCGTTGATCGATTAATTCACTAAGAATGTCACCGAACCCCAGCACAAAAAGCGCCATAGCGTATACAGCAAGCGAGACACTAGGATTCCCTTTCTCAACACGCAAATAGGTACCTTCTGACACGCCAATACGTTCGGCCATCATCGCAACAGTGAGTTTGCGCTTCCGGCGAGCTATGCCAATGTCGCTCCCAAGCTTTTTTATGGATTTTCTTACACTCGAAGGAAGTATGTCGTATATTGAAGACCGCATGTTGTATGCACCTATGTATAGAGGGTTACGCGAGCTAAGCTTCTATGTATAGCAGTTTACGAATGTTGTGTCTAGGGCTGTTTCTACGATTGCAGCAGCCATTATAAAGTTGTTCCGAGGAAAGAATTAGAAGAATTAGGAACCGTCCCTAATTCTTTTCTAAGTCACCGAAGAGAAATGGGAGCTCGATTGAGAAATGTTAAAAACTCGGAGCCTCTCGAGATTACAACATCATGGGAACTTTTCAATGGCTGACTCCACATACACGCAGATCCCGTTGCTTCTACTAGGAAACTTGGATATTTTTCCAATTCCTGGCAACATCGATTTTTTCGTTTGAGATTCAAAATAAGTATTAGTATTTTCTTGTAAAGATAAGAACGGGAGAAAACCAAAGTGGCTACTAGGTCAATTAGAGAATATGACGGGAAACAGCTTTTGGCTCGGCATTTTAATGAGTTTGCTGATGGGGATGTTTATCGTGCTAACCTTTGCGTTCAGATCCATTCAAAAACTTGTTTAGAAAGTATTGCGGAAAGTAACCCGTGGCTTTTTAGTTCGAGACTCGTTGCGAAACCAGATCAGCTTATTAAGCGCCGCGGCAATAGCAATTTATTGTTGCTTGATGCTGATTGGGTAGAGGTGAAGAAGTGGATTGAGAAGTACATGAATTCTGAAATCTCGGTTGATGGTATTAGTGGAATACTAGATACTTTTATCGTAGAGCCTTTTGCTCCGCATGAGATAAAATACGAATATTACTTTGCTATTCGATCTATCAGAGAAGGGGACGAGATACTATTCTTTCGACAAGGTGGGGTGGAAGTAGGTGATGTTGATAGTATTTCGGAGAGGATTACAGTTGGTGTTTTTGATGAGATAGACTCTATCGATCTTCAGAGTGACCTTCTTGGTGCCATTGGTGCAGAGCGTAGGTCTGTTATTGCTAGTTTTATTAGGTCAGTGTTTAAGCTTTATGCTAAAGCTGGTTTTGCGTATTTAGAGATAAATCCAGTGGCATATGTCGATGGCCAGATGGTTGTGCTCGATTTAGCTGCAAAGCTAGATGACACTGCGGAGTTTGAGTGTGGTAATTTCTGGGGTGAGCTGACATTTCCGGCACCATTTGGGAGAAACGCAAGCGAAGAAGAACGGCATATTAATCTTTTAGATGCTCAGAGTGGAGCGTCTTTAAAATTTACGCTTCTCAACCCTAGCGGCAGAATATGGACTCTGGTCGCGGGAGGGGGTGCTTCTGTTATTTTTGCAGATACAATTGCAGATCTCGACTATGGAGACGAACTTGCAAATTATGGAGAGTATTCTGGCAATCCCTCAGATGAAGAGACATATGAATATGCTAGAACTGTTTTGGACCTTATGACACGGCAAGAAGATGCTCAGGGTCGAGAAAAGATTTTGCTTATTGGAGGTGGAATCGCAAACTTTACAGATGTTGCAAAAACATTTGAGGGAATATGTAGGGCCATAAGAGAGTACTCAAAGTTGCTCAAAAAAGTGAGAGCTAAGATTTTTGTCAGAAGAGGTGGACCGAATTACCTAGAAGGTCTTGCAAAGATGGAGAAGCTTGGTATTGAAATTGGTATTCCAATGGAAGTCTACGGTCCCGAAATTCATATGACCAGGATTGTTGGGAAAGCTCTTGGTCCCACAGGGGAGAGCTCGCTTGGTTATTAACTTTTTTGGCCGAAGGAGGAGTGTTCAATGAGTTTGTCATTAAGAAATAATAATTTAGCTGAAGTTCAGGATATGGAAGAAAGGGGAGAAAACCTTCCCGAATACGAACTGTTTGGACGAAACTCTCAGTCTATTGTTTATAATTATCAGACGGCGGCAATTCAGAGAATGCTTGATTTTGATTATGCTTGTCGTAGAGAGATTCCATCAGTAGCTGCTATTGTGTACGCTACGCGTCCTGGAATTCATACATGCTTTTGGGGAAGCAAGGAAATAGTTATTCCGATTTATCGCTCGATTGAAGAGGCTGCAGATAAACAATCGCAGGCTGATGTATTTATTAACTTTGCTTCGTTTCGATCTGCCTATGAACCATCGATTGTGGCACTTAAGCAGCCATCTATTCGCACAGTTGCGATTATTGCTGAGGGTATAGCAGAACGACGTACTAAAGAACTGATTGCAGTTGCTGCTCAAAGGAATAAGTGGATTATAGGGCCTGCTACAGTTGGTGGAATTAAACCAGGTTGCTTTAAGATTGGAAATACTGCGGGTCCAATTGAGAATATTATTGAAACAAAACTTAATGTACCTGGTTTTATTGGCTTTGTTTCTAAATCTGGTGGAATGTCCAATGAGATGTATAATACAATGGCATTGTCTTGTGGTCCTAAGAATTTGGAAAAGAAGTTTTACCCGGCACTGAATGAAGGTATTTCAATTGGAGGGGATAGTTTTCCTGGGTCGCGGATTATTGATCATTTGCTTCGTTATGAAGCAAATCCCGATATAAAGATGCTTGTGGTTCTAGGTGAAGTGGGAGGGGAGGATGAATACGAGATAGTGTCCGCGCTAAATTCTGGAATATTGACTAAGCCACTGGTTGCTTGGGTGATTGGGACCTGTGCGCGGCTTTTCCCTGGAGAAGTGCAGTTTGGGCACGCGGGTGCAAGGGCTGACAAAGAAAAGGAAACTGCCGACGAGAAGAATAATGCACTTCGTGGTGCAGGTGCGATAGTGCCAAGTTCCTATGATGAGCTTGGTGATATGATTCACGATGTTTATCAAGGTTTGGCTTCCAGGGGAGAGATTAATGAAATTGAGGTTCCTGAACCAGTAACCATTCCTGTAGATCTTAAAGTCGCACAGCAAAATGGTCTTATTCGTAGGTCTACTGGTTTTGTCTCAACGATATCTGATGATCGCGGCGATGAGCTAACTTATAATGGAGTTGAAATTTCCAAGGTTGTGGAAGGAAATTACGGTATAGGTGGAACCATTGGTTTACTTTGGTTTAAGAAGCATCTTCCGGATTACGCGAAGAAATTCATAGATATGTTAATGGTAATAGTTGCAGATCACGGTCCTGCTGTTAGCGGAGCGCACAATGCTATCGTTGCTTCTCGGGCAGGGAAAGATCTCGTATCGTCTTTGGCTTCTGGTATGCTTACTATAGGACCACGGTTTGGTGGCGCTATCGATGGAGCGGCTCAGTATTTTAAAGATGCATTTGACCGAGGACTTTCTCCGGAAGAATTCGTAGCAGAGATGAAGAAAAAAGGTGTGGTAATTCCAGGAATAGGGCATCGAGTTAAATCACTTCAAAATCCTGATAAGCGAGTGGAGTTAATTAAGTGTTACGCAAGAGAGCACTTTTTTGATTGCAAGTACTTGGACTTTGCGCTTGAGGTTGAAAAACTTACGACTAAGAAAAAGGGCACTTTGATTCTCAATGTTGATGGGGCTGTGGGGGTAAGTTTTATTGATATGCTTTGTTCAACTGGTATGTTTGAGGAAGAGGAAATTGCCAAGATAGTGAATTTAGGATTTCTAAATGGACTTTTTGTTATTGGACGTTGTGTCGGGATGGTTGGACATATAATAGATCAAAAACGCCTTGAGCAGTCACTCTATAGACATCCATGGGATGATATCACGTATATGACTGAAGTGTAGAGCCAAAGTAAAAAGTTTTAATTGAATGAGAGATAATATTCCTACAATTGCAAGAGTTCGTGACGGTATCCGAAATATTGCGCAGAGGCCAGTGATTTTATCTAAAGTGCTTCTATTTCGTTTTTCTAATCTTCAAGTTTGCCTGGAGAGTCCGGAGCAGGGAGAAGAGGTGGGAGCGAATATAAGAGTTCGTGGGTGGGTGTTGTCGAAAGATGCTCTGGCGGTAAAGGGAAAAATCTCGATAAATAATCGGATAATTTCCAGCATCGGGTGTAAGTATGCACGTCCGGATGTTATCGAGGCATTTGGCTTTAGTGGTGTTTCAGACCTTATTGGCTTTGATGAAGTCGTTTCTATTAATGATGTTGAAGTTGGTGATGGTGTGGAATTATCTCTAACTTTTAATGATAGTAAGCAGTCTATGAGTGTTGGACCTGTTGTTTTACGAAAAAAGATTTTTCCTTCAAATGATATGAAATGCTTAAGAGTTCGTGTTGAATCGCCAAGAAATGAGCAAGAGTTTGCGCAGGATATTTGTGTCCAGGGCTGGGCCCTAGGTGAAGATGGAGGTGCTGTTGTTGGAAGGATACTAATTAATGATGTGCAAATTCAAGAGTTTGATTTGGACGAGAGTCGTCCAGATGTTGTGCAAGCGTATGGAGTCGATGTAGGTCATGATAGAGTAGGGTTTAATGTGAAAGTTCCCTGGCAGAAAGTTGCTTCAGGTAAGCAGGAGGCTCAAGTTGTGGTCGAGTGCGCGTATGGAAATCAGGTGTCTTCAGTTGGGCCACTGGTGGTGCGCAAGGCCGACTCTGCGTTGCTTTCCCACGGGCGAGGAAATTTCAAAGAAGTTTGGAATGGCGAAGCAAAAGACCATAAGTCAGCCAGGTTGGCTGTTGCGGGCATAGGTGATTTTGATGAATTTATGGAAACGGGTGAATGTAGCGCAAAGACAATAAAAGAGGCGCTAGAAATTACCCCGACCGATGTAGTTCTAGAGATAGGATGTGGCACTGGTAGGATTGGAAAGGCACTTGCTTCGTCTTGTAAGACGTGGATTGGAACTGACATATCTGGAAATATGCTGGAATATGCTCAAAGTAATTTACAAGATGTGCCTAATGTTTCACTAGTTGAACTTTCTGGAGCTGGATTAAAAGAGATACCTTCTGAATCGGTGGATAAGCTCTATTGTTCTGTCGTGTTTATGCACTTAGAGGAGTGGGATAGGTATCGATATGTGGAAGAAGCATTTCGGGTCCTTCGTCCGGGTGGAATGTGTTACATTGATAATTTAAACGTTGCGGGAGATGAGGGTTGGAAGGTGTTTTCTGAACTTGCTAAATTAGATCCAGCGACAAGATTGCCTCAAATTAGTAAATCTTCAACTCGCGAAGAACTTGAGGTCTATATGACACGGGCTGGGTTTTGTGGATTAAAGAATCGAGTTGAACCACTACTTGTAACTGTGTGGGGAAAGAAACCGTAAGTGTTCTGTGACATTAGGAGCTGTCCAAGTTATTTTTGGACAGCTCCTTACTGCCTAACAGGTGTTGGTATTACATATTCGATACCTTTCTTGCGAGTTATCCATGCAACGGTGGAATTGGTGCGCGAGGGTTGAATGGTTACTACGCCGTAGTTATTTGGAAGCTCAAAGTTGTTTAAATCTATACTCCTAAGCCCGTGTGGGGGGATGTCGAGAGTTTCGCCAACTAGTATGTCTGTCATTGCTTCGGAGCGGCTAAGACCATTTCCCAAGACTATGGTGCCATCGGAGCGAACCATCGATATAGTTGTATCGATGGTATTATTCGAAGGGTTTAGTAACCAAAGCTTAGATTGTTGGTTTAAAAAAGTATTATAAGTCCCGCTTAAAACCGTACCAAGTGCCTCTTTGGCTGGAATACCATACATGTAATGAATGCCACCGTCAGAAGTGCGACTGTATTGCATTACCAAAGCTAAGAGACTTGATGTTTGTGAGCTGAGCATTGTGGCTATTCCACTTCGATTGCTTAGGTATTCATCTGTAATTAAGTGAAATGTTGCGTGAGGAGATAATGCGATAGTGTTTGAAAGTTGCAGCTCGCCATTTTCTGTGTATATATTTAGAGATACGGATAGCTCTTGCGAGCTAGTATTTGAGAGTTCAATGATTGATGAACCATCAGTGGTATCGAGTGGAACTGTGAGCAATTGACCAGAACCATAGTTTCCTTCAACCTGGAATGCTGTGTCGAAGCTATTTTCTCCTGTTAAGTTGTTATATAGATAACGAATGTTTCTTAATGCAAAATTTGTATTCGAATTATTTGGGCGCCATTCTACGAGGCCGACTAAGGATGGGCCAAAGCGATGTCCAGAATAATCGCGTCTTGCTCCTGCCTCAATTGTGATGTTATTGCTAGCTAGGACCGAGCCGTCTTGCCCGTGGAATAAGAGTGTTCCCGTCGAAGGAGTTGAGCCCAGGTTTATTAACTGAATCCAGTTAGCTACAATATTGTTTCTATCTTGCGGTGCTAGGCTAGGTTGGAAAGTGTTAAAAGGTACATATTGAACAGAGCGCTTGCCATTTGAAAGTGGCATAGCTAAGGCAAACTCAAATTTTGAATTCAATTCGTCTTGGTTTGAGCTTGGTTTGTAGTATACCATTCTACCGTCTAAATCGCCTGCTTTCCCGTTGTGAGTAGAGCACACTTTCCCGTAGGAATTTGCTGTCATTCCTTCAAGGTCGTGTACTCCTATGTCGTATTCAGCTCCTGGGCCTAAGCGAAATACTTCATTGCCTCGCTCCTGTCCTTGAATATCGAAAATTGTGGTGTGAATCGTCAGGGCCTGGTTGCTTAGGTTTACATGCTCAAAATAGTTAAACATACCATCTAGAAAACCATTCCATTCGCTACAAAGTACTGTATTTAAAAGCTCTAAGTTGCTACCGAGGTCGTTAGGGTTACTGCCATCAGTGATTTCCTGTCCATCTGGAACATTATCATCATCGGAGTCCGGCCTTAGTGGGTCGGTGTTATAGCGTCGCTCTTGCTCGTCAGTAAGACCGTCGTTGTCAGAGTCGACATTGGGTGATTCTGCGGGAGGAGGTGGTAATGAAGAAGATGAACTACTACTTGAAGTTGAGTTGCTGCTAGATGACGAACTACTGCGTGAACTTGAGCTACTATTAGACGAGCTACTACTTTGTGTTGAGGATGAAGATGAGGATGAAGGTGGCAAGCTACTGCTTGAGCTTGAAGAGTTACTGTTGCCATTTGGTGTCGAGTCACATATGTCACCTATATTATCCCCATCCGTGTCGGTTTGTGTGGGGTTAAATAGGTTTGGGCAATTGTCGCTAGAATTGTCAAATCCATCTTGGTCTACATCCTTTGCGCTCTGTAGGCTATAATTTGAAATGGATGGAGCTTCTTGGTCGTCTTCTCTTGAGAAGTGATATGCAATGATAGGGTAACCAAAAGAGTCGAGTGTTAATTTGATATATTCGTATGTATGAAAAGCGTTGTTGTTTTCAGATATAGATGTCCAAGTCCAGCTCTGAACGTTTGAGTTCCATTGTTGAAGCATTATAGAGCTGGTAGAATCTAGTGGGCTGTTTTGGCGGTGGTAGCGATATGCGATAAGGGGGCTATCGTCGGAATCAAGAACAATACTGCTGTAAGCACCTACGTAGGGTCGATCGAGCTCGCTTATTGACCACGAACCACCGACGGGTTTAGTGGCGTATAGCAAACGGAACTCGTTTACGTTACTGTCAGTGTTCCGGTAGCCTGCAAAGCTTAGGTGTAGTTTGCCTTTTGAATCTACAGCTATTGATGGCCACATGCCGAAAGTATAATTTGGGTAACTAAGCGCACTGATATTCCATGAATTGTTGTTGTTTTGAGTGGCAACTTTAAGTCTTTTGTTTGTTGAGTCGTAGTAGGCAATCACTGGATTGGAATTACTTGTGATGTTTATACTATTGATTGAACCTACCGCGTCACTTGTGTCGTCTACCGTTTGCTTATTCCAATTGTTCCACGTTCCCTTAGCAAAACGGAGGTTGTTGTTTGTCTGATCGTAATAGCTTACGCATAATAAGTTTCCACATGTTGTGATTGAAGGATTTGGGCCTGTCTTAGAAGAGTTGTCAATAATTTCTCGCGACCAAGTTCCCTGGACCCGTTGAGCGTGAAATAATGTATTGGATTGAGGATCGAAATAAACAATATGAGGCTTCGCGGAGAGTAATGTAAGGCTAGTAGATGTGAGTGACGTAAGAGAGCTGTCTACAATTTCTCGGCTCCAAGTGCCATTGTTGAGTTCGCTGTAGATAATGTGGTTTGTAGGCTCATTTGAAAAACTAAATGCTGGTCTATTGTCACTACTGAGGGCAAATGACAGTCCCGTTCCATCGCCATTTTGGCCTAGAATAACTCCTGCAAAGTCGAAGTTCTGTGAGTGCGCGTCAGTTGCCGATAAAATCAGTGAGGCAGAGAAGACTATACTGAACTTGAGAAGTCGTAGTAGGGGGAGGTTTGTTGTTGTACCTGTGTAATTGAAACGAAATACAGTCAGCATGTGAAGTTACAACCAGTGCAAGCGACAAATTGATTGAGGATGTCGCAAGAGTTCTGAACGATATAATGTTAATATCGGAAGTAGGGCGTAGGTTCGTTACGATCTAGAGCGGACAGAAGTGAATAGTTGTGAACTGTTTTATTGGGAAATGGTTTACCCAAAGCTATGCAAAAGTTTGCGTAGATGTTACCGAGTGCGGTGAAGAGGTATTGGTTAAAAATCTGTCTTTCTATGCCCCTGTATTATTGAGCCCAGTGTCCGAATCCAGTGCAAGTGGAATTACGTGGAATGTAGTTTGTATCGAGTTGTGGGTTAACGGTAGTAGAGTTTAAGTCGTATCCAAGAGTTTTCCATGAAGTAAGGTTATGGAGTGAGCCTAGATTGCCAAAAGAACCACCATTGGCCGCAAATAACACCCATTTTAAAGATGTGTTCGAGTTGTGGTAACAATTACTATCAATTACTAACTTATCCTTGTTTACTGTCTTGTTATACAAAGTGTCGCTGCCATAAGGATGTATCGTTATCATGCCACGTTCTTCTGAATAGGTAGCAGAATCGGTAACGATATTGTTTTTATACGTGACTAGCCCTATAGGGTTCCAAGAGTCTGTCGGTTCGTATGATAAGCCAACGCCGCCTACTATAGTGTTGTTTTCTACAACAACATTGTTAATATTTGTCGCACCTCCGTGATCCTTTAACTTAATCGGATGGCTGTTGAGGATAAGGTTGTGGTGAATATGGGAGTTTTGAGTTCCAGAACCGATGGAGTTAAAGAAACAGTTCCACAGCATGTTGTGATCTACTTCGAATGTTGAAGCAGAAATGGATGCACCGTGTTTATACGCAAGGCAAGCGCCGGTTTTTGCGGCACTTGTCGGAGGAGTTTGGTATATTACATTGTGGTGAAGTCTTACAGTATTGCCGCCACCAAACAAAACAATATTTCTGCTATTTTCAGTTTTTTGCCCACCTGTGTCGGCGTTTGTCCTGTCGTAATTGTCGTGTATCCAGTTATGATGCAAGTTGAGGTTTTTAACGTCTACAGTGTACAGTCCAGCAATATTGTCATTATCCACGCCGTCGGTTTCGTGGATTCTTATATTTCGCACTTCGACGCCACTTGTTTCCTCAAGCATTACTCCCTGACCACTCGCTCCCATCACTTCAAGTCCGTCAATAACAATGTTGTGCGAGTAAAAGACCCAAAGACCAGAAGCTTTCCCTAAGGGCCAAATGACAGGCTTGTGTCCGGGGTACGCCTTTAGTGTAACAGGAGAGGATGGAGTGCCCTGAATATTAAATAGAAATATTGTTTTGGTCGTATTGTCGTAGGTGTACGTGTCTCGATAAAAACCTGATAAAAAATAAACGACATCTCCAGCGTTTAGGCGAACAGCATTGGGTGGTGTTTCTGTTTGGGTGTAGTAAGAGACGAAGTTTAAATGGGTTTTCCAAGGGGAAGTAAATGTTCCAGGATTACGGTCTGAGCCGGTTTTGGTTGATATATAGTAACAACGCCCATTTCCTGTGGCTTCGCATAATGGGGTGCATGAACAAGTGGAGTAACTTCCAGATGTTTGGCAGGTTTTGACACCATCTCCACAAGAAGCAGTGCATGGGGTCGAGACACCCGGATAGATGTAACGATTTAAATCACTACAGTCTGAATCTAAGGTATATCCGTCCATATCTCCATCTAACCCGGGGCACTGTAGGTCGTGACCATTGCAGTCTTGATCTATGCCATCACCGCAGATTTCCGAAGTGGGAGTGCATGCAAAGGCGAGGGATAAGTGAAGCGGACTGAAAAGAAATGCTAGAAAATAAATAATATTTAGGAATATAAGGGTGGTGGTAGATTTCATGGTTTTATCTATTTTTGATGTTTGCATTTGTCGTTTCCCAAATGTGCAATGCAAGAATAGTGCCTCTAGTGTTGAAATGTGCATTTGCTTAGTTGGCGCAGCACTAGCATGGCATGCCAAACTGTGATATGCCTTGCTGACCAAATGTTAACTCGGAGATTGGCTTATTATGGAAGTGTGGAAGGAATTTAGCGAAAATGTTATTACGCACAGTGCAGCTCATCACTTACTCGCAATTCATGGGCTTATTGAGAGTCATGGTTACGCACGAGTGACGGATGTGGCGCGCCATTTGGACATAACTACAGGTAGTGCCTCAACAAATCTGAAAAACCTCAAACTTAAAGGCTTGGTCGAAGAGGACGAAAATAAGTTTTTGGCTCTATCAGAAGATGGGTCGAAGCTCGCTCAAGCTATTCTAGCTAGAAGAACTATACTACAGAACTTCTTTGTGGAAATTCTGCACGTTGAGCCAACGCAAGCCGAGGTTGATGCGTGTAAAACAGAACATCTTCTCAGTGCAGAAACAACTGAGAAAATGGCATCATTTGCTAAAAAATTCACACAAAGCCAGTAGATTACCTCACTTAAATCTTGAATTTTTCGTGGGCGAAGTACTTGTATTCTTTGCAGTTTTTCTTCATCGTAACCTCTTGGAGGTTTTTTTATATAGAGTGTTGCGCTTAGAAGTGAACAGTGGGACAATGCCGTGTATTTTGGAATTAGGTATATGTAAGGGAGATATTTTTATGAGAAATAGGATATTGGGGCTTGCTGCTGGTTTATTTTTTATTGTGAGTTCTGCACAGGCAGGGTCGCTTAAGGATGAAGCTCACCACATAAAGGACGCACCTGACTGCAAAGAAGTTATTGAACACCACTGCAAGGCTGATGCCACTAATGAGGCGGCGGTTGAGAAGTGTTTAAAAGGCTGGTACGCAAAGCATCATGGAAAACATGATGCAAGCGAAGCAGAGTTAGCAAAGCATAAACACTGTGCGAAATTAATTGAGACGCTTGCGCATGAGGGTCATAGTTAAGTTTCTAAACCCCGTAATAGTTTCTATGAGGGTTTTTAAACTTTTGAACTAGTACGGGGTTTTTAAACTGACTTAAGTCCTTGAAATTCTTAGAATCAGCTCATTTCCCATACATTGAAGCCTATTAAAAAGTAAGCTCACAATTGAGTCATAATGCGCGCTCAAATGATAATTATCGGCGGTTAATTTCTGCATAGATTGACATTTCTGTGAAAATCCATCAAGTTCTCTGAGGCAAACTACTAAATTCGTGCGGTAAGAGGGCGTGCGAATCAAGCCATTCTCAGTTTTAACTTTTGTGAGGTAACTTTTTATGAACCGTTGTAATAGAATATTCTGCCAATTTCTCTTTAGTATTTTTCGAGCTAACAGATTGATGGGTATGTTGTTGCATACAGCATTAGTCTTGATTGTCTGTAGTAACTCTTTTGCGATAGATTGCCCGACTGGTCCAGGACATCCTAATACATGTAATTTTGGACATGACTCTTGTGGCAAAGAACGTACCTTATTACTTGAGGCTGAGAAGAAATGCTCAATACGTGGAGTCATTCAGAACACTGCTAGTGTTCATCCACCAAAGCTTTCGCAGATGTTTTTCAGCTCAACAGCAAATTGTGTTCGCATTGAGCCGACCTTTGGTATTAGTGATTCGAGTGTCACAATGTACACCGATACAATAGATATGCTTGAATGTCTCCCTATCGATTTTGAGATCGAATGTACTAACTTATCCTCGAGTACTACAGATCTCACATTAACAGCAAATGATAGTTCTGTATTGACATTAGACCCTATAGAGTGCTGCGCACTCAACACAGGGAACTCGTGTAGCGCTGGTGTGGGACAGTGTCAACGCCCAGGTGTAATTCAGTGCGATGGTACCTGTAATGCTGTTGCTGCTTTGCCAGGTGTCGAAATTTGTGATGGCCTGGACAACGATTGTGACGGAAAGATCGACGAGGGGCAGGTGTGTGGATACACAATCTCAGGTAATGTTACCTTCCATGACAATACACCAATCAACGCCGTAACAGTTAATGATGGTACTCGCAGTGGAAAAACTGGCTTAAATGGCATTTACAAAATTGAGAAAGTTCCAAACGGTAGCTATACTCTCACTGGAAATAAGACAGGGTATGTTATTACAGCAGTTGCTGGCACAAATCCCGCAGTAGTTAGTGGAGCTAACTTATTGAATAAAGACTTCGTAGCTAAGTGCGCTACTGATTATATTCGCATTAACGATAAGTGTATAGCGGTGTATTCGATTAGTGGAAAAGTGACACTTCAAGATGGGACACCTCTCGTGGATGTTGTAGTTACGGGTAGCTCTCGCTCAGTTACTACTGTAGTAAATGGCACTTATACTATTATCAGTGTTCCAAACGGAATATACAATCTAACAGCATCTAAGCCGGGTTTTATAGTTGAACCACTTACGGGAACAAATCCAGCTATAGTCAACGGTAGTAATCTAATAAATAAGGATTTCTTTGCTCGATGCGAAGAGGGGCTTTCTTTTGAGAACGGGAATTGTGTTTCGACAGAGATTCGCGATGTCGCTTCTGATGGGACATTCAATGACTTTGTATTGGTAACGTGGAATTCAATTAAAGGAGCGAATACTTATAAAGTATATCGATCCGAAAATCCTGGTTCTCTTGGTGAGCTCATAAGTTCACAGATTCCGGGTACTCGTTTTGAGGACACCACAGCTGTTCCAGATACGCATTATCATTATACCGTAATAAGTGACACTGGTATTGTAAGTAATCAGGATGAGGGTTGGAGACCAGGTGCTTCTGAGCAGTGCGAGGAAGGCAGTGAGTGTATTTTTGAGCAGCTTGAGCCGTTTGCGTGTGCAAGTGCAAATGGATTTCTTGGGCAGGTGAATATTGCAACTGTTATCAATATTTCACCAGCGCCTCTTAATTTCACTGTGGAATACCGAGATCTTCTGGGCGTGACGCATGGTAAAGCTATTGCGAATATTGCGTCATCACAGAAAGTGGATTTTATCATCAATGACATGGGTCTTGAGATAGATACATACGGAACTGTTTGCGTAACGGCTGAAACCGAGGCAAAAGGTCAGTGGAACGGAGGTGTAACCCTTTATAAAGCAGATGTACGTGATGAGGAGTCCGACTTTGGTACAGGATTCGACTTTGCACTTTACTATCCGTTTACAAATCCCAGAACTGGTGCATACACACAACCTGTTAACACTTTTCACCTTGGTGTTCCAACCGAGGTTACGATTGCTAACTGGTTGAGAATTACGGATGCTGAGCCGGATGATGGTGAAAATTTGAAGGGAGTGATTCATTTCTATGACAAGAATGGTGAAGAGATTGATTCGGTTGGTGTGAATTTGCCAAACGGAGGTCGATTTGACTATCCAGCACATGAAAGAGTTGCTGGGTTTGAGAATAGAGATAGCGTAGGAATGGCGCGTTTCGTTCCACAAGCAAAGTCAGATGGGCAATCCGCGAAATATTATATATCGCTTGGCCGGTACTATTACGACTGTATAGGTGCTTCATGCAGTAACTTCTTCACGGCGTTTATTGTGCCATTTCGCCCCTCGACAACTGTGGTGACCTCAGGTGGTGTATCAACGACAAACGGGGAACTAAGCGTTATTGAACTAAATAATATTTCGTTAGAGGATTCCAGCGTGCAGGTGTTTGGCTTTGATGATAACGGGGCAAATGCAGGGGTAATGAATGTAAATGTTCCTTCTCGTGGCACACGACATCAGATTGTCAATAGAGTTGGCGAAGCTGGGTTTCTTTCGACTGACTCAGTTGGTGCAGCAAATGTCACTCCGACACAGGGTGAAGTTAGTGCGATATCAGTGTTTTATAAACTAGATAAGAGCGGGGTGCTTAGTTATGCATACGCAACACCACTTGTGCAATCTCCTGGAGTTGTGCAGGTCAGTGAGTTTAATAGCTTTCTAGGTCAGGAAAGTGAAAGCGAAATATATAATTCATCTGATGAAACAGTAATCGCTCAACTTACGGGGAGAGATGCAGGCAATGGCGTTATCTTCATAACAAGCATAACACTTACTCCAAAGAGCACACAGCGCTTTAGTCTTGTATTACCAGAAGACACTTTTGGAACTATAACATTACAAAGTGATTCTGACGCTCTCGTTTTCAGAAACTATGTAAAACGTGGAGATGACTATGTTCTGCCATTCTTAGGGCAGTAAGCAGAGGATTGTGCAAGCCCCCCTGTCGCTAAAATAGTGACAGGGGGGCTCATTTCAGATATATTTTCTAAGCTGCTAGGGATTCTGGTACCGAAACCTTCTTTGTGGTAATTTTGTAATTATATCCTAGAGCAGCTAGAATCTTAAACAATACATCGAATGAAACATTTTTAGTGCCGACCCCTCGCTCGATTTTTGCTATGTAGGACTGTGATTTGCCAATCATATCAGCTAGGTCTTGCTGAGTAAGATTATACTTTTTCCTCGCTTTTATGATTTTATCAATTAGCTTATGCTTTTCTTTGATTATCTCAAAATCAATGCCAAGTTCTTCTGCTAGTTCTTCTGGCGAAATTGTTATCCAAGGCATGTTTGCAACTCCTTTAATCGTTTTAATGCAAGTTTTAGTTCCTTCTGCGGAGTTTTTTGAGTTTTCTTTTTAAACGCGTGAAGCATGTAAATAGCCTCCTTTACTTTTATGTAGTAGAAAACTCGATAAATTCCACTATGGTCCTTAAGTCTCAATTCATGCAATCCCTTATGCACGCTTGTTAGACTTTTGCTAATAGGAAGCCGAAGCATTTCTCCTTTGCGTAATCTGTGAATTGCTTCGAGATACTGTTCTTGGACATCGTTATCTAAGCAAGTGATGAAATCCTTTACTGGATTTCTTTTGGAAAATGTCTCGTAGTATCTAATTTCCACACTCCTCCTATTATGACCCTGAGGTCATTCTTTGTCAAGTAAATGATGTTTTTGAGCCCCATAATACTGCCTCTAGATTAATGCTGAAGATTTGATGTGGTCCGTGTTTCTTGGCTTTCGCTATCTATGCTTTTTTAAGTAGAAATTTAGCCTCTTTATACGTTCTCGTTAAATTCTTCAGATTTGGTGCTATTTTCTATTTAACACCGATTTCCACAGGATGTTTAACCGCCATTTTGATTTGCACTAAGGGCTGAGCGGTCTGCTTAGAAAAGCTAGTTAATACGGTAAATTAAAGCACCTGCTGCGTTCTGAGCGGCAGTGCCGTCAATACTATTATGGCGAATAAGCCGCCTTATTGACGGACATAAGATCGAGGCATTACATCCGTTGATATGCGTAATAGCCCCCAGAATCAGGTTCCAGATAAAAATTGTTTAGCATTTGGTGTAACTGCTCACGGGGGTAGCCAGGCTTGCTCGATACTTGTTTGATGCAAGTTTATTCGCAGTTTATTTTCCTATAAGTTAAGAGGTCTGAATTTAAGGAGTTATTCTATATCGTGTAGCTCTTCCTTGCCCTATTCGCTCTATCTTTTTCATTTTAACCAATTTATTTACAATTTGATTAATAGTTGGGCGTTGTACTCCAGTGTTTTCCTGTATCTCTTTTGGTGTTGCTTCATCTACTGTGTGTAAGTATTTCCATACGATTAATTGTTTTGCCGAAAGTAGATTTTCAATGTTTTTTCCAGATAATAGTTGTTCTGCTATCTCAGCTTGTTTTAGGACAATTGACAGAAAGAAATTAAGCCATGGAACTATATTTGGAACATCTATATTTGGAACATTGTTCGCAATGAATGTTTTCTGAGTTCTTCTTAAAGCTATGTAGTATTCTGATTTCTCTTCTTCTATTAACTTTTCATGAGATACGTATGCTACAAATTGGTAACCATGTTGTAGTAAGAGAAGATTAGTTAAAACTCGTGACAATCGACCATTGCCGTCCTTAAACGGATGGATACGCAAAAATTCGACTACGAAATAGCTGATAATAAGTAGACTGTGATAATTTGAATTCTCAAATGCTGCGCGAGTTTTTTCACATAATTCAAGCATTTTATTTGGTGTTAGGTGGGGGGAGGTTGTGTCAAAAATAATTCCCATAGCTCGCCCTTGTGCATCAACCATCTGCACCTTATTTTCAGTCTTTTTATATTCCCCTCGATGTAACTTATCTTTTTCTACGTATTTCAAAAGCTCTTGATGAAAATGCTTTATTGTACTTTCATTGAATCTAACTGTATCCCATGAATTAAATACATTTTCTAATAACTCATAATAACCTTTAACTTCTTGCTTATCTCGATCGGCGAACCTCTCAACAGCAATGCCTTTCATCACTTGCTCAACATCCTCATCAGATAAGTGAGACCCCTCAATTCTAGTTGAAGCTCCAGAGGATGTGACCAATGCAGATCTTTTCAATTTCCCTAAAACCTGTGGGCTCAATCTAACCCCAGCGATCCATTTCCCTTTTAGTTCGTCAATTTTTGCAATTTTCGACCAGGTTTGAGCAGGTATCGAATCAAATATTTTTAACATATTGAAGTTTTTGAAATGTATTTATTCTCCATATCACAAATTCACTATATAAGATTATATAAGATTATATAAGGAAGCAATCGTTTTTTTGATTATAACATGCTCACTTATGGGTTCCAGGAACCGGTTTGTTGGTTTTTAACCGATTTGATTCGCTAAGTGCTATAAATGCTTTGCTTGAAGGTTTGTCGTTA
The DNA here is from genome assembly GCA_035593235.1 of Phascolosoma agassizii. Lineage (NCBI taxonomy): Eukaryota > Metazoa > Annelida > Sipuncula > Phascolosomatiformes > Phascolosomatidae > Phascolosoma > Phascolosoma agassizii. Next base: position 24,679 of record JAVJHY011668512.1, read on the forward strand.
TAGTCGAGAAGTTTTCATTAGAATGATTATTCACTGTATTTACTAGCTATTCTGGCTGGTGTATGATTATTCAATAGCGATGTGGGAGTAGTTCTTACCTTTGTTTCGTTTGTCAGTTCTGCGCGTATTCTTTATCGGGCAGGTCTTTTCGGGTTCTTCCATTAAAACGGTTTTTTTGATGTGCATAGGCATGACAGTTTGTGTCGGTGATGTGTGTTTATGTAACTGTATGGGAAGAGCTAGAGTGCGGTATGAGAACTTAATCTAGGAGGACTCATGGAGGCAGCAGTGCAGCATGTGAGTTATGGTTTGGCTGGAGATGTTTCTCGGAGTGAGTTGTCTGAGCTGATCGATTTGCACCATCCGCTAGTCTCACTTTCTTCGACCATTCCTTGGCATGAGCTTGAGCAAGTGTTTAAGCCGATTGGACAAAAGATAAGAAATGCTTCGTCTATCCCGACGCGTTTAATGCTCGGGTTTCATTATTTAAAGCGGGAATATTGCATGAGTGATGAACAAGCTGTGCTTAGGTGGGAGCATGATCCCTATTGGCAGTATTTTTGTGGATCTAAATACTATGAGCGGAAGTCTCCATTGCGGCCACAAGAGTTGAAACGTTGGCGAGAAGAGGTGCGTGGCGAAAACCTCGATTTCTAGGAAATTCATACACAATAGTGGGTTTCGAGTTTTTTAGTTTTCTGTAGCACTTGCAAACCGTCTTAATAAGTGACAGTATCTACCGCTCTAGATTAAGGGTGGATTACTATGAATCTTATTGATAAAATACATTCGGAACAGCTCAAAACCGATATCCCAGCTTTTGCACCTGGGGATACCATTCGAGTTCATCAGCTTATTCAGGAAGGTGGAAAGGAGCGTGTTCAGGTATTTGAAGGTGTCGCTATTGCTCGCAAAGGCGGTGGTATAAGCGAGACATTTACTGTAAGAAAAGTGTCGCATAATATTGGTGTCGAGCGTATTTTTATGCTGAATTCCCCTCGTGTCACGAAGATCGAAGTAAAACAACGCGGCCGTGTTCGACGCGCCAAGCTGTATTATCTAAGAGAGCTTCGTGGGAAGGCAGCGAAAATCAAAGAAGCCCGATACGTACCTCGTAAGGATAAGGAAGCGCGCGCTTCGTAGCTTATTGTGAGTGGTGGTCCTTCGCAAATTTCACACAAGGCTTACGCAGGTTTTTGCATTAAGGAACGCCCAGTAAAGTGAGCACCTTCTTCGATCATGATTCGCTTAGTGTTGACGTCTCCTTCTAAGCTTCCTGTTGAGCGAATTTCTACAAGCTCTTGAGCATGCACGTTTCCGACGACTTCCCCAAAGACAATCAAGCTGCCTACGTTCACGCTAGCTTCAACGGTTCCTCCTTCTCCTATAATCAAAGTGCTTGTGGAGGTAATTTCACCTTTTAGTGTGCCGTCGATTCTGACTGGAGATTCAAAGCTCAGTTTTCCCTCAATTGTTGTTCCGTGTCCGAGTGCAGCTTTGATTTCTTTACCAAATCGACGCTCTAAATCATCTTCCGTTGATAATTTTGTGTTTGGTGACATTATGTGCGAAATACCACTGTGGCTACTGCCAGTGTTTGAGCGCATGTCGCTAGGTGAGTTTACACTGCTAGGTAAGGGACGAGTCGCTTCTTGTATGTCAACCTCTTTCTCTACGAATTTCGGCTCAGTGTTGCCTTTTCCTTGGATAGCTGCTGCGCGCCATCTCTGGAGAGTTTCTTCTTCTAGAGGTTTATTAGAGTCTTTGGTTGCTTTTCCTCGTTGAAATTTCATTTGCGTATTACCTATCTTAATCCTTGATTACTGCATGATCCATCGTATCAGTCCAGATGATAATTGAGAGATTATCATGATTTTGGTGTTTGCTCCACGGTAAATTTAACTAATTTAAAGTATCGTTCGCCTTAAGACGGACTGCTTTGTGGAATGCTAAATACCGATAGAAATAAGGACTTTATTGTTATCATTGGCCGAAATTTCTATTTTGCCAACTTCTGTTGAATTGAAAACGACTTTAGTATCGGTCTTAATGTTTGGTTCTGCAGAGAAGCGTTTAATGTAAGCGTCGGTTATGGCATTAAAAAATTCGTTCGCATCTGTCTTACTGTCCCAGTTAGTTATCCACATCAAAAGAATGCGGTTCGAGGAGGTGCGTTCGTACAGCGAGATGCGATCTCCTCCCCAACCAGTAGATGCCATACTCGCACGTGCTGTGGGTAGCCATGTTCCCAGTAGTGTGGATATAACAAATTCGCCGAGAGTGTCTGAGAAAGCTGGAGTCGATGATTTTATTTCAATTCTAGGTGGTGCAGGGTAGTCGTTTAGGTCAATGAAGTCGTTTCCGTCTTTGAAATATTTATCTGGATGAAGGATTTGCTCTGTGGATACAGGTAATTTCGCAAAAGCTTTGTCTATGGTTTTGTATCCTCTTTCTCTTAATAGGGTGTGGGCAAAGTTTAAACCACTTACGTATGGAAAAACCAACATTGCTTGCAAAGACGTTGGAGCGCTCTGCATGCCCGAACCCAACATAGCTCCAAGAAGATTTTGCATCATAAATGATGAAACAGAATCTTCTTTTTCTAGTTTGCTTTGTCCCATCAGAGCGCGACTATAGTCGAGCATGACTGCTGTAGCATCCCCCTCAACCAATGCCGAGCGCGCCATCAGTGAATCACTAGTCTCTTTCTTATGGTCCATAACACCGTCTAGATTGTAGTGCTGATCTTGTAAAGCATGTGTTAGTTCATGCACTGCTATTGTCATTTGCATTGCATTTGGCATCCAGTTTGCCATGGCGTAGTAGTCAAGTTGTGCGTCGTAGTACCCTCCAAGTTGGGAGACATAGAGGTTAACTATACCATCGAGGTATTCAAAGTTAGGTGGAATGAGCCCTAATGCTTTGAATGCCAAGCCTTCATTTTTTATTCTCTTAGGGGGGAGAGTTTCTGATATTTTGTCCCGCAAATAAGTTTCGACTTGTTTGCGGTTCTGCAGCTTGCACGGAACGTTATTAATGATGCGCAATCCTCTCAGCATGCTTGCTGTTTGCATTGCTGTTGATGCAATGGAGCAGCTCGGACTGTCGGCTATGGCTGTGCGAATATGAAAAAAGCAGAAAACGCAGTAAATTGAGAAAATAATTTTAATATAATTACGCAAGGTGAAATACCAGTGTTTATTGTGTTATCTAAGTTTTTTTAATTTTGCATGGCCTGCGGTTTCTAGTTTTTTTTCGTTTTCAACACTTTGCTGTATTTCATTAACGACTTGTCGAATTTCGGTGTTAACGCTAACAATTTCGTTAAAATTCTGCTCAGATGTCGTAACACTTTGTTCCGCAATCCCAAGGGCGTACTTAGTGTCCATCTGGTGAAACGCAGAGATAATCTCTGTGCATGAGCAAGTGAACAGAAAGGTGAATAACGATAGCAATCGTAAAAAATGCAGTAATGACAGCACGTATTTACTCCGGGTTTAGCTGTAGTTTCTCAAGAAGGTTAAGATGCCTATATAGCAAATAAATGCTACGCTACGCTATTTACTGATATAAATCATCACCTATTTCTGCTGTCAGCCAACAAATGTACTTTTCGTATGGCACAAAAAAATAATCTCAATCTCATTGGTGTTAGACAACACAACCTGAAGAACCTGAATCTTAGCATTGAGCACGATGAATTTGTGGCTATTACCGGTGTTTCGGGGTCGGGGAAATCTTCACTTGCGTTTGATACAATATATGCCGAGGGTGCCACTCGTTATATTGAGACATTTAGTCCATATACTCGCCAGTTCCTAGATCGCCTCCCAAGGCCACAGCTGGATGTTATCACAGGGGTGCGTCCAGCCTTAGCACTGGAGCAGCGAAATAGGGTTTCGAGTTCTCGCTCGACAGTTGGAACTGTTACCGAAATCAACGACTATTTGAAAATAATCTGGTCGCATTTTGGAGCGATTACTTGTACTACTTGTAAGAAGCCCGTATCTAATGACACTCCGACCTCCATTATGACCTCCATTATCGATGAGATATGTAACTCATGGCAAGATGGAAAGATAGGGACTCTTGCATTGGCCTTTCCAGTTCAGCTTAGTAGGGGGGCGAGTGTTGAAGCCTTGCGTGATACGCTTCAAGCTGAAGGGTTCGTTAGGTTTTTTAGGGTGGAAACTAACGAAATTCTTAAACTAGAGCAACTTTCTGAAAACGATATTGCTCATGTAAAAAAAGATAGCGTATTAGAGTTATTAGTCGTAGTAGACCGCCTAAAGCTAAGCGCTTCCAAGAAGAGTGAGAAAAAAGAGTTTTCTAAGAGTATACGCACTAGATTGCTTGAAAGTATTAAACAGGCATACAAATTTGGGCATGGCGATTTGACGGCTGTGTTGCAGTGCAAAAATGATTGCCGAGAACAGGTTCGTTGTTTCGCATTTAGTCAGAAACTCATATGTCCTGATTGTGGTATCAGTTATGGAAAGCTAAAGCCATCACAGTTTTCGTTTAATAGCCCACTAGGAGCTTGTGATGAGTGCAATGGATTTGGGCAAATACTTACAGTCGCGCCAGATTTATGTGTTCCCGACGATTCTAAGAGTATCGAGCAAGGGGCTGTTGCGTGTTGGAATACTAATGCGACAAGGCGTGAATTTACTAATCTCAAGAAGTATTGTCGAGACATCGATATAGATGTCGACATACCCTGGAGAAAGATTCCAAAGAAAAAGCGCGAATTAGTTTTCTCTAGCACAAAAAAACAACACGGCTTTGATGGAGTGGTCGCGTGGTTTGGAAAACTTCAGCGAAAAACATACAAAATGCACGTCCGTGTTTTTATTTCGCGCTATCGAACGCAGGTACTTTGTCCTAAATGCGATGGGAGTAGGCTTAAAGCTTCAGCTCTTTCTTACAATGTAATAGGTAAGACTATATCTGATATTTGGCAAATGCCAGTTGCTCAAGCGCTCAGTTTTTTCGAGCAGTTGTTCGGTGAACATCGCGAGGAGGAAATAGCTCAACTAACAGTTGCTGAAGTTATAAGCCGCTTGAGTTATTTGGTAAACATTGGACTTGATTATCTCACACTCGACCGTCAGACGAGGTCGCTATCTGGTGGAGAGTGTCAGAGAGTTAATCTTTGCGCACTGCTTGGGTCTCGACTAGTGAACACAAGCATTGTACTTGATGAGCCATCGATAGGGCTGCACCGAAGGGATACTCATCGTCTTATCTCGATTATCGAAGAACTTCGGGACAGAGGTAATTCTGTAATGGTTGTTGAGCACGATGATGATATCATTCGGGCCGCTGATAAGATAATTGATATGGGGCCAGGTGCTGGGTCAGATGGTGGCTGTGTTGTTTATCAAGGGGAATATAAGAATCTAGAGGATTGCAAGGAGTCCCTTACAGCTAAGCACCTGTTCTCTAGCTCCTTGCCCGATGAGCTGAGATTACGTGCGAATAAATCAAAGCCGAGTGCTAACAATAGTATTGTAATCTTTGGAGCGAGTGCGAATAATCTAAAAAGCATAGATGTCGAATTGCCGCTTGAGAAGTTTGTGGTTGTTACAGGGGTTAGTGGTTCTGGTAAATCGACACTTATTGAGAATTGTCTAGTTGAACCTTACTTGAAAATTAAACAAGGTAGAACCGCTAAGCAAGTGTATGCAACTTCCGCCTCTTGCGTGTCAAAAATAAAAGGCTTTGACCTAATTGATGACATTATTAGCATTAACCAGAGTGTGGTTGGTAAAACACCTCGTTCAAATCCAGCTACATACACAAAAGCCTGGGATATTATTCGGGAATGTTTTGCGGATACTAATGAAGCGCAAGCACTAGGATTGAGCAAGAGTGCTTTTTCGTTCAATGTTGAAGGTGGGCGATGTCCAGAATGCAAGGGGGCTGGAGCAAATAGAGTTGAAATGCAATTTTTGGCGGATGTTTTTGTTCAGTGTGAAGCTTGTGGTGGGAGTAGATTTCAGGAAAGCGTATTAAATATCGCTTATGCGGGAAAAACTATAAGTGACATTTTGCATATGACGTTAGGTGAAGTCGTATGTTTTTTTTCCAAAATCGCAGAAGATAAACGCACCCAAGAAATTACTAAGCGTTTGCAACCATTGTTTGATTTAGGCTTAGGATATTTACAATTGGGACAGCCGTTAAGTGAGTTGTCCGGAGGGGAGTCACAAAGAGTAAAACTAGCCTCTTATTTGAAATCATCACCTGGGAAGCGTTTGCTCTTTATTCTAGATGAGCCAACGACTGGTTTGCACTCCCACGATATATCAAAACTTTTAAAAAGTTTGCGACTACTGATGTCTTATGGTCACAGTGTTGTGTGTATTGAACACAGTATGGATGTGATTCGAAGTGCTGATTGGATAGTAGACCTGGGACCAGTTGGTGGGGAAGGTGGCGGTCGTGTAGTTGCTCGGGGAACACCAGCGCAGTTTGTGAAAAATAAAACATTTAGAAAAGTCTCATATACAGCGCAAGCGCTTTTGGAAACAAGTGGAAGTCGACCAGGGTGTAGTTCTCACAATAAAGAGAGAAGAGGGAATAACGTTATTTCTGCGACCTCGCGCTTTAAGCGCAGAGATGTCGATTCCATTGGTGTGATAAACGCACGGCACCATAATTTAAAGGACGTTACAGTTTTTATCCCAAAGGATAAGCTGAGTGTTATTACTGGAGTTTCAGGTTCTGGAAAGTCTACGTTGGCGTTTGATATCCTATTTGCTGAAGGTCAAAGGCGCTATATTGATTCTCTGTCTCCTTACGCGCGTCAATATATAACTCAGCTTGAGCGGCCGGATGTAGGTTTAGTTACGGCTGTGCCACCAACGATAGCTATTTCGCAAAAAACAGCACCGCCTTTAGGGATATCGACAATTTCTACGACTATAGAGCTCTATCAATTTTTAAGGTTGTTGTATGCTAAAGTGGGCACTCAGCACTGCCCAGAGCACAAAATACCAGTAGAGGAGTTTTCGAGCGAATCTATCACTTCTGAAATCATTGAAAGCAGTAAGGGGAAGCGTTTATTTCTTTTTGCTCCCGTGGTGTCTGGGCGCAAGGGGCACTATGGGGAGCTTATTAATAGGGCCCTAAAGGCGGAAATCACAGAAGCTGTTGTTGATGGTGAGATAGTCTCGTTGCATCCAGATTTAAGGCTTGAGCGGAACAAACTTCATTGGATATCGTTATTAGTCGCGTCATTTTCTTGTAATAAGCGCAATGACGAGTTGCTGCGAAATGCAGTGGAGCAATGCTTGTTGCTAGCAAATGGTGTGCTTGAGGTGGCTTGTGGAGATAAGTTTGCTAGTAGGGAAGTGTATAGCGTTCGCAAGAATTGTCCGAAATGTAAAAAGGGTTTTCATGCACTGGATCCACAAGATTTCTCATTTAGAAGCAAAAGAGGTGTCTGTGAAAAGTGTCAGGGCAAAGGCGGTACTTGTTCTGAGTGCAGTGGATCTCGTATAGGGGCTATTGGACGAAATGTATTTATTCACGGCTATGCTATAAACGAATTAACGGCTCTTACGGCGCCCAAGTTGTTGCGAGTAATTGATACATTTCGATTTTCTCGTAATTTAAAACCGATCGTTGAACCAATACTTGCAGAGCTAAAGAATCGCTTGTCCATGATAGTGAAGCTAGGTTTGGATTATTTGCAACTGGATAGAGAATCCTCAACACTTTCTGGTGGCGAAGCGCAAAGGCTCAGGTTTTCGCGAGCGCTTGGTTCTCCGTTGACTGGCGTTTGCTACGTTTTGGATGAACCAACGATTGGTCTTCATCCAAGTGACCACTCGCGTCTAATGTCTACTCTGTTTGCTCTGCGCGATAGCGGTAATACGATAGTGGTAGTAGAGCATGACGAAGAAACAATACGCAGTGCCGATTACGTTATAGATATTGGACCTGAAGGAGGGGCGAGGGGGGGCAAACTAGTGGTTGCCGGAGAGGTTGCTGATGTCGAAAATAGTCAATTATCGCGAACAGGGGCAGCCTTGAGAAGACGAGCGAACAGTGGTGATATAGAGCGAAGAGGTTCACTTAGGCGGGGAAAAAGCGAATTTTTAGAGATAAAAGGGGTTAGTGTCAACAATTTGCGTGCAGTCGATGCTAAGTTTCTGATTGGAGGATTTACTGTTGTAGCGGGAGTATCTGGTGCAGGTAAAAGCTCTCTTGTGCACGCAGCTCTTGTACCGGGGTTGAGTGCTGTGTTGTCTAAGCGCTCTAGCAAGCGCAAGAGTGTAAAAAAAATGCCGTGGGGGGAGTTGTCGAATTACGAATGTTTTAAGCGCGTAGTGGAGATTAATCAAACCCCAGTTGGTAGAACTTCAACATCTACTCCGGCATCCTTTCTCAAGATCTTCGATGAAATTAGAAAGGCTTTCGCTTTAGAGCCAGAAGCACTAGTAAGAGGATGGACAGCGAGTCATTTTTCGTTCAACAACTCTGAAGGTAGGTGTAAGGAGTGTAGTGGAAAAGGGGTTATAGTTATTCCGATGAGTTTCTTGCCGGAAGCTAGAAGCCTATGTAGTGAGTGTGGTGGTATGCGATATGATGAATCTATAATGGAGGTTGCTTATCAAGGCATCTCTATTGGGGAGTTATTGCAAAAGACTATGGATGAGGCTCGAAAAATATTTCGAAACCATGTTAAAATTAGGCGAGCACTTGATTATGTGAGTTCTTTGGGTTTAGGTTATCTTACCCTTGGGCAGCCCACGTACACATTATCTGGTGGTGAAGCTCAGCGTTTAAAAATTGCTAGAGAACTTGGTTCTCGTGATGCCGTGGATACTTTATATATAATGGATGAACCGACAACGGGGCTTCATATGACAGATGTTGATAAATTGCTAAATGTTACGGCTGACTTGGTAGCTCGAGGAAATAGTGTTGTAGTGATTGAGCACGATTTAGATGTTGTCAGTCGTGCTGACCATTTAATTGAATTGGGGCCTGGTCCTGGAGAAAAAGGAGGGCGGGTCGTCTTTTCTGGGACCCCCGAGCGACTTATTAAAGGTCGTAAGGTTACGGCTACAAAATCTTTTTTGAAAAATCATAGAAAACCTTTTAGTGCTACGCCGCAGCACCACCCACTGGAAAGTCTTGATTCTACTGTAGTTGTAGGTGGATAGTTGATTTAATTATAATATGTCTATGCAAAGTGATACTGCATTTAATGCTATAGGGCACCGTCGAGCAATTCGTAGTTTTTCGCAAAGAGAAGTTCAGGATGAGTTGTTGTTTCAGTTGCTTGAATTGTCAAATAGAGCGCCTAGTGGTTTTAATCTCCAACCTTGGCATTTTGTAGTAGTTCGCGATTCCCACCTAAAGAAACTTTTGTCTTATGTTGCAATGGGGCAAAAGCAGGTCATTGAAGCTCCTCTTACTGTAGTATTTGTTGCAGACCCAAAGGCATGGAAGGGCAGTTATAAAAAACTACTTCAGTCCAGTCTTGATGTGGGAGCCATTAAGGCAGAAAGGGCTGATTTTAATCGCAAGGCAGTTAACTTATTGTTTAGAACAGGTCCGATGGGTTTAGTGGGGTTGGTGAAGAAAATTGCGGTACCTCTTAGAAGGCTTAAAAAGCCAACTCCTAATGTGATTACATCCTATCAAGAAGCGGTATCGTATGTTCGCTCTCAAACGATGCTAGCAGCGGCAACATTTATGATTGCAGCCAAGTCTGTGGGGCTAGACACTAGTCCGATGGAAAGTTTTGATGAAATTCGCATAAAGAAGCTTCTGTCAATTCCTTCCTATATGTCTGTTCCTATTATTATTGCTACGGGATATGCTCTGGAGGTAGAAGAGGTGGCCAGAAGTGTGCGTTTACCGTTAGAGCAAAAGGTGAGTGTTAATAAGTTTTCCAATCACATTGTGGCGAGGTAGTGCTGTTTCTTCAGTCGTCCATCGACTAATTCCCGATAAATGAACTGCGCGCTATCGATTTGCGCCTATTCAAACGAGTGATTTTGAGGTAGAGTCTGCTCGCTCGCTTTTTCTAATGAGTAATGATTTCACGCACAAAAAAAGCGTTCAAATACTTAGCATTCTTTAATATGGATACTGTTTAATGACAAAAGAACCGGGGTGTTTTAAGTCGTCCATTGGGCTCAAGCTAATAATGGCGGGAAGTGGTGTATTGCTGCTTTGCTTCGTTATTGTTCATATGCTTGGGAATCTACAGATTTTTCTTGGGCAAGAGGCCTTTAATTCCTATGCGGAGTTTTTAAAAAGCAAGGCTGGAGTTCTGTGGGGGGCTCGACTTGGATTATTAGTTATACTGATACTTCATGTTTATACTGCAGCAACTCTTGAGAAGAAAAACCGCGCAGCTCGCCCCGAAGGGTATGTGATTAAAAACACTGTTAAAGCTAGTGCTGCTTCTACTACAATGCTTGTTAGTGGAACACTTATTCTTCTTTATGTTTTATTTCACATTGCGCATTTTACAGTTGGTGTCACTCATCCTGAGCATTTTAAGTTAATAGATAGCACGGGACGTCACGATGTTTATTCGATGACGGTGCGCGGATTTCAAAGTGCAGCTGTTGCTTGGGGATATGTGCTGGCTATGGGCGTTTTGTTTTTTCATTTAAGTCATGCAATTTCAAGTGTTTTTCAGACTCTGGGGTGCAGTTGCACTAAGAGTTCTTGTACTAAAGCGACAGTTGGAAAAGTAGTTTCGGGAGTTATATTTCTTGGCTTTGTATCGATTCCTATTTCTGTGCAGCTTGGAATCATTAAATTGCCTTTAGCAGGAGGTGTGTAGAGCATGGAGTTTAATTCAAATATCCCTTCAGGGCCTCTTGTTCATAAATGGGATAAGCATAAGTTTGAGAGCAAGTTGGTTAACCCTGCTAACAAGCGCAAATACAAAATTTTAATTGTTGGTAGTGGTTTAGCTGGAAGTAGCGCTGCTGCTACTCTGGCGGAGCTAGGGTATGATGTAGATTGCTTTAGTTTTCACGGGTCTGCTCGCAGGGCACATAGTATTGCCGCTCAAGGTGGGATTAACGCAGCTAAGAACTATCAAAACGATGGCGATAGTGTTTGGCGTTTGTTTTATGACACTGTTAAGGGTGGGGATTTTCGATCTCGCGAGGCCAATGTTTATCGCCTCGCTCAGGTCAGTGCGAATATAATCGACCAATGTGCTGCTCAAGGTGTTCCGTTTGCTCGAGAGTATGGAGGGCAACTTGCTAATCGCTCTTTTGGTGGGGCTCAGGTTTCTAGAACCTTTTATGCTCGTGGGCAAACAGGTCAGCAGCTATTACTCGGTGCCTACTCTGCGCTGTCGCGCCAGATTGGTTTAGGCAATGTGCGTATGCACGTTAATAAAGAAATGCTTGACCTTGTTGTGGTCGATGGACATGCACGAGGAATTATAACAAGAGACTTGAGAACAGGAGAAATCGAGTCTCATGCAGGACATTCAGTAGTGCTTGGTACGGGTGGATATGTAAATGTTTTCTACCTTTCGACCAATGCCAAGGGGTGTAATGTAACGGCGACTTATAGAGCGTATAAGAAAGGGGCTGCTTTTGCTAATCCTTGCTATACGCAGATTCATCCTACCTGCATTCCCGCAAGTGGAGATCATCAAGCGAAACTAACGCTCATGTCGGAGTCTCTTAGGAATGATGGTCGCGTTTGGGTTTCTAAGAAAAAGGGGGATAAGCGCTTAGCCGAGGTGATTTTAGAAGCCGAGAGGGATTATTACTTAGAGCGTAAGTACCCGAGTTTTGGAAATTTAGCTCCTCGAGATATCGCATCTAGAAGTGCAAAAGAAGTGTGCGATGATAGTAGAGGAGTTGGGACTACTGGCCAAGGCGTCTACTTGGATTTCCAAGACGCGATATCTCGTCTTGGAAAAGATGTTGTTGAGCAGAGATATGGCAACTTGTTTCATATGTATGGGCGAATCACTGGGGAGAATCCGTATAAGTCTCCAATGAGAATATACCCGGCGCCGCATTATTCTATGGGTGGTTCGTGGGTTGATTATAACCTAATGAGTAATCTTCCCGGTTTGTTTGTTATTGGAGAAGCTAATTTTTCTGACCATGGAGCTAATCGACTTGGAGCTAGTGCTTTGATGCAGGGCTTAGCGGATGGTTACTTTGTTTTGCCTTACACGATAGGAAATTATTTAGCAGGAGCTAAGTCGGATATACCTACTGTGGAAGCCAGCGAATTTAAGGAAGCCTCTACTAAGGTTGAGACTACTCTCAAAAAGTTTTTATCCATTGATGGGAAAACTCCAGTTGATATCTTTCATCGCAGGTTGGGTAAGATTATGTGGGAAAATTGTGGCATGGCTCGCAATGAGGCTGGCCTTAAAAGAGCGTTAGAGCTTATTCCAGAGCTTCGTGAAGAGTTTTGGAGCGATATGAAAGTTGTTGGTAGTGGTGATGATTTAAACCAGTCATTGGAGAAGGCTGGAAGGGTAGCAGATTTTATGGAGTTTGCGGAGTTGATGTGTCTTGATGCTCTAGAGAGAAGGGAGTCCTGTGGGGGGCATTTTCGGGAGGAGTATCAAACAGATGAGGGTGAGGCTAAGCGCAATGACCAGAATTTTTGTTATGTAGGGGCTTGGAAGTTTCAGGGGGTTGGTAGTAAGCCAATTGTGTACAGAGAGCCGCTTGAATATGAGAACGTAAAGCTTGCCGAAAGGAGTTACAAGTAATGCAATTTACACTTCATGTCTGGAGGCAGAAGGATGCCAAGTCGCCTGGTAAGATGGTTACTTACAGGGCGAATGACATTACAGATGAGATGTCATTTATTGAGATGGTTGACCTTGTGAATCTCGAGTTAATTGAAAATGGGCAGGAGCCCATAGCTTTTGAGTCGGATTGTCTTGAGGGAATTTGTGGCTCATGTGGTTTGGTAATAAACGGTATTGCGCATGGTCCTGAAAATGGCGTTACTACTTGTCAGCTACATATGCGTAGTTTTAAAGACGGGGAGCACATATATATCGAGCCATTTCGTTCTAAGGCGTTTCCGATTGTAAAAGACTTAATTGTTGATAGAAGCTCTTTTGATAGAATTATTCAGGCTGGTGGGTATGTTTCAGTTAACACCGGTGGTGCACAAGATGCTAATGCGTTGCCGATTGCTAAGAAAGACGCTGACCTTGCTATGGACGCTGCAGCTTGTGTCGGGTGTGGCGCTTGTGTGGCGTCTTGTAAGAATGGAGCTGCTATGCTGTTTACGGCGGCAAAGATTTCACAGCTATTACACTTGCCTCAAGGCCAGCCAGAGAGAGCGAGTCGAGCTTTGGGGATGGTAGGTGTGATGGATAGTGAGGGGTTTGGGAATTGTACCAATCAGTATGAGTGCGAGGCGGTTTGCCCTAAGGAGATTAGTGTTCGGGTTATTGCGGAGATGAATCGGGAGTATTGTCGGGCTAAGGTGGTTGGGTAAGGGAGAGCAATATATTATTAGGTTTTTTATCGACCAAAAGATGAGTTGGGAAGTCGTTTCTAAATAATTATTTACTTCATATTCTATCGACATATGGAGTCTAGGTTCGGTTTGCTTCCCTCACCTTACGCTGTTGTCCCTACACGGATTGTGGGAACAGAAAATTCAGCGTCTGGATACGGGGCAAACGCTTCAGGTGAGGGGAGCAAACCGAACCAATCCTCAGGGCATATGTGGAGCGTACGAGCGTTCTCGAATAACGTGTTTGTTGCGCAAACTTGTTCCAGTGGCGAGTTGAAAACAATGGGTCTATACATGACAGGGGTGGAATGTCTGTTGAAAGATCGGGAAATCCCAAACGCTACAGGTATAGCACTTAAGTTTCGTGTCCAAGTTATCGGGGAAAGACCAATGCGGCTAATAATGTAGGAATGAGGACAGCTTAATTTTTTTTGAAAAAATACGAGTAGAATGCGACCATGGAATATACACATGGCCGCATCGATGAATTCACTCATCAATTCAATTCCTTGTCTTGCGTACTCTTTTTTTTCTTCTGAAACTTTTTTGCTTTTCTTTTTATTTTTGCGTCTGCTATAACCGGCCGTAGCATTTCTGCTACGCAAACAAGAGCAAAAAGAATGACTGCCACAACTGCTGGTACTAACATAATAGTTTCCTCCCTTTGAAGTTACCCCCATTTAGAACTCTGGGGCGATTAAAAAAATAATTTCGAAAATCTGTAACCTCTGCCAAACTAACGCCAAGAGGGCGCGTAGTTTTTAAGAAGTTACAAATTGCTAGCCTGTATTTCTCACCAACTTCGCTACGAGGAAGGTGAGAAATACAGGCTAGGCAGGAGGGTCTTGAAAAGCTCCAAATCAAAAAATAACGTAAAGAATTATAAACTGCTCGGAACATCTAAAGAGCTCAACGAGCGTAATGTAAGAATACATTCAAGATACAATCCAAACCTCAAATAACCATTATAAGCTATCACTCATCTCTTGTTTTGCACCGAGCAACCAGCGCAACAAAAGAGATAAGTTTTAATCTCTTGTACCCTTAAATCAATGCGATAAATAGAAAGAACAGTATGAAGCCTACGCCTATAGCGTAATCAGCTCTAATATTATGATAAAATCGCAAATAACTGCGACTTATAAGTGTGGAAATTTGCTAACAGCGTGAATAAACAGGATATTTCCAGTCACTACACGCCCATGTTGCCAATTAAAATTAGTGCTAGAAATCCAGGCTAGCGCTGAGATCATTTTTTGTCATTCGTAGTGTGAATTGTTACAGAAAATTTGATATAGATTTGTTTTTTTGACTATTGGTGAAAATATCCACTGACTTCCTTGTTATAGCAAACAATCAGTGTAATTGTTATAAAATGTTATAAGAATCGTATCGTGTAGTTATCAAGGAACATTTAGTGGGCAGGCACAATATATTAGGATCTATGGCACAACATGCGTAAACTAAGGACATCACTGCATTTTGTAACGTTTGGGGCAGTTATTTTTTTTGCACAACCTTTGTGTGCCGAGAGTCTAGGGAAGGGACATGAAGCGACGGAGCAGACTTCTGCTCCGTTTTTCTCTTCGCAAAGTTTGAAAGTTGATGCACCTGTTGATGCACCTAAAGAGAAGCATAAGGATAATAACTTTTTTCTTGTCATTCACAAACCGAATTATTTACTTCCTGTCGCGCACAATTTCTCTCCGAATGAAGAAGTTTCGGATATCGAGAATCTAGATAATACTGAAGTAAAGTTTCAATTTAGTATGAAAGTTAGGTTAAGTGAAAATGCGATAAAGCTTGTTTCTGATGAAATAAACGAGCGAATTGCGATATGGTTTGCTTATTCAAATTTGTCGCTTTGGCAAGCGTATAATGGAGGTGAATCCGCTCCGTTTAGAGAGACTAATCACGAGCCAGAAATTTTTGTCGATTATTTAGGTAGCTTTCGATTCCTGGGGTTTGATAACAACCTTATTCGTTTGGGAGCTGTGCATCAGTCCAATGGAAGGGGAGGGGAATTCTCTCGTAGTTGGAATAGAATTTATACTGAAATTGGTTTTAAAAGAGGGGATTTTGAATTCAAAATAAAGCCATGGTACCGAATCCCCGAAACAGACGATGACGCTAATGGAGAAAGAGATGACAATTCAGATATCCACAAGTATTTGGGCTATGGCGAGATATACACAAGTTATAAACCTGGGTGCCAGGAGTATTCAGTGATGTGGAGAAATAATCTTCAAAG
The DNA here is from genome assembly GCA_035593235.1 of Phascolosoma agassizii. Taxonomy (NCBI): domain Eukaryota; kingdom Metazoa; phylum Annelida; class Sipuncula; order Phascolosomatiformes; family Phascolosomatidae; genus Phascolosoma; species Phascolosoma agassizii. Next base: position 40,430 of record JAVJHY011668512.1, read on the forward strand.
TGAGAATCGAAATGGGGTTCAGTTTGATTATATTCCTTTTGCTTGTAGTAATGCTTCTATTTACGTTCAGTATTACTATGGTTATGGCGAGAGTTTGATAGATTACAATCATTCGGTTAACAGACTGAGCGCTGGGTTTCGGCTTTGAGTAATAAATTCCTCATATATAATATTGAATTATGACTATCTTAAATAAGACAAGAGAAGAAGCATTTTTACTACTTTCTGAGTATACAAAATCGGCTAGCCTGATAAAGCATGCGCTTTCTGTTGAGGCTGCAATGAGGTGGTATGCTAGGGCCAATAACGAAGATGAGCATCTGTGGGGAATTACAGGGTTGATGCATGACTTTGATTATGAACAATATCCGAATCCAACGCCAGAAGGGCATCCGTATGTTGGCTGTAAAATACTAAAAGAGCAGGGCTATCCAGAATCCCTTATTAATGCCGTTATGGGTCATGCGCAGTATTCGGGTGTCCCACGTGAAACCTCACTTGCTAAGACGCTTTTTGCGTGTGATGAGCTTACAGGCTTAATTACCGCTAGTGTTTTGGTGCGCCCCGACCGTTCGATATCCACGCTGAATGTCAAGTCAGTAAAGAAGAAGATGAAAGACAAAGCATTTGCTCGGGCGGTTAGTAGAGACGATATAAAGCAAGGTGTGCAGGAGCTAGGCACTGAGCTCGATGAGCATATAGGAAATGTTATTGAGGCGATGCGAGGTATCGCTGGAAGTCTTGGACTTTGAGGGTAATGTTGAGAAAGTGGCTGGCAAAGAGTGAAGAAGGTGTCTATTCAATAGACTCTCTAAGGAGTGATCGTGTTACGCTTTGGGATGGTGTTCGGAATTACCAGGCGCGAAACTTTCTTAGAGAGATGAGTGTTGGTGATGAGGTATTAATTTACCATTCAAATGCTAAACCAAGTGGTATCGCTGGGCTTGCGAAGGTTAAAAAACTAGCTTATCCAGACCCAACCCAGTTTGATAAGAAAAGTAAGTACTACGATCCAAAAGCCACTAAGGAATTTCCTCGATGGTTTTGTCCAGATTTGCAATTTGTGCGGAAGTTTAAAAGGCTGATTCCACTTGAGGAGTTAAAGGCACATCCGGGACTAAAAAATCTGCCGCTTGTGAAACGGGGAAGTCGGCTTAGTGTTTTTCCAGTTGATGAGAGTGATTTCGATATTATAATTTCACTTGTTAAGTAGAGTAGCTGTTTTGAGAATGTTTCTCGTTGAGGTGTGGAGCTGAGCGAGGAATTGTTCTCGAGAGTTGAGTAACTAACATTGAATTTTAGTGTGCCCCTTAGACGACTAAACACATTTCTTGCTAAGCATGTATCGCTGATCATCATCTCAGGGATAGTGTTAGGCTTAATGACTGACATCTTCAGTCGCATTTCCAACACAACATTGTCTTTCGTCTTATTTCTAGAACTCTTTATCGCTGGTTTCAGTGTGAAAGTTGAAGATGTCCGTTCAATAGAAGTCAAATCCGCCCTATTATTTGTAATTCTTAGATATTTTGTTCTTGCGATCGTTTTGTACTTCCTAGGATCTCTCTATTCACCACATGTCGGGGTGACATTGCTTATCATGACACTACTGCCAACCGGAGTAAGTTCGCCGGGTTTTGCTGGTTTATTTCGTGCAAATGTAGCTCTGGTTATTTCGTTTGTGATTGTTACTTCACTGCTTTCACCATTTTATCTACCGTTTGTTATTGAGAAAGTAGCGGGTTCCGTTGTTTCAATCAATTCCTCAGATATGCTTTCGACTATCCTTCTAATAGTGGTTGTTCCAACAGTTATTCACATTCCGCTCAGAAGAGTGAATTCATTTAATAACTTTATGATTGAATTCAATCCGCTGTTACTTATTCCCTTAGTGTGGATTACGATACTTGTTCCAATATCTCGCTATAGAGTGGAACTCTTAGATAATCTATTATATTCAACGTTTGTCATTGGCGCTTTTTTGCTTCTATATTTCTTTTACATGGGTTTTGGCTTGCTCTTTTGTGCAGGGAAGGACAGTGAGTCTAGGAAAAGCTTTATAATTTCATCTTGTATTCATAACATCACTCTTGGTGTTGTGCTCGCCTTTCTTTACTTCCCAGGCCGGGTTGCGGCACTTATGGTTTTGGCGAATATAAGTGCAATTATTACGATAAGTTTTCTCAAATATCTTTTGAACCGTGTTTCTCGCTCTGCTGTCTTAGTGCGCTCATAAGTACCTGAAAATAATCGGCATTGCTTGAACGAACGCTTATCGCCACTTTTGTGTTTCCAGAGCAGATGACCAATTTGCTAGTAGCGCCATTAAACGAGTATATAGTTCTCACAGTATGAAGTTTCCGTTGCTGTAATGAATTCGGCGAAGTGTATAAAGTGCCGAAAAAACTGTGCTATCGTCTTCTTCGTAGCGAAGTCGGTGAGAAATCAAGGCTATATATGTTCGTTCCAATTGTCAAGTAATGAAATCCAACCCGTATTCTGCAAAATTAGCGACAGTTGAGTTAGACTGGTTAGTGCGCCTTCGATGGATAGTTGTGTTGTGTCAACTATTATTGCTCATTTCAGTGAGCTCCTTTCTCGAGGCCAATCTCCCAATAGTTCCGCTCTCTTTTTTAATTGGAACATTGGCATTTAGTAATGTCGTACTTCTTTTTTGCCAGACACGTGATATTGAAGTTCACTCAGGGATTCTCGGTGGTATCCTGATATTCGATGCGTATTCTAACGCCGAGTAGCCATCTGTAATTAAATATAGGAGCCACCTATTCTAATTAATAGGAGCCACCCATTCTAAAGAGTAGTAGCCACTTATTCTAAGCAAATATACCCACTAAACGTATCGAAGCGACATTGATAACCTGTAAGATTTCTCTTTTTTTAGAGGGGAGAAATCATGAGTAAAAGCAAGAAGGTATCGATGCGTAAAATCAAAGAGATAATTCGTCTGAATTCGTTAAGAGTTAGCCAGAGGCAAATAGCATCAAGTGCCGTAGTGTCGCGTAAAACGGTGCAAGAGTATTTGAAACGAGCAGAGCTAGCAGGGTTAAATTGGGAGCGCGTAAAAAGCCTAAGTGATCAAGAGATTGCAAAGTTAATTTGTGTTCGCCCCCAGTCTGGCAATAGCAACAGATCTAAGCCAGAGTTTCCGCTCATCAATAAGGAGCTGCGTTTTCCAGGAGCAACGAAGTACTTACTGTGGGAGGAATACATA
>JAVJHY011669608.1:0-43583 GCA_035593235.1 Phascolosoma agassizii
GTCTTGGAACGCACTGACATCAGTAATCCCGATTACTTCCACAAAGTTGTAGATTGCCAATGGGCCTGCCCGGCTCATACCCCGGTGCCAGAATACATCCGCTTAGTAGCGGCCGGCCGCCATGGCGACGCCTACATGATCAACTGGCACTCCAATGTCTTCCCCGGGATCCTCGGCCGTACTTGCGACCGACCGTGCGAGCCTGCCTGCCGGCGCGGCCGCGTTGAAGAAGAACCTGTCGCAATTTGTCGCTTGAAGCGAGTCGCTGCGGACTTTAAGGGCGATATTCGTAAGCGCCTGCCACAACCAGCACGTAAAAGGAATGGCAATCGCGTGGCCTGCATCGGCGGTGGGCCGGCATCCCTTACGGTTGCCCGCGACCTCGCCCCGTTAGGCTACGAGGTGGTTGTTTTTGACGGCGAAGATCGCGCCGGCGGCATGATCCGCAGCCAAATTCCGAAGTTTCGCCTGCCAGAAAGAGTGATCGACGAAGAGGTGGGCTACGTCCTCGATCTCGGTGTCGAATTCCGCGGCAACACTTGGATCGAATCACTAAAGGACATTCTCGCTGAAAAATATGACGCCATATTTATCGGCACTGGCGCGCCGCGCGGGCGGGATCTCAATATTCCCGGTCGTGAGGAAGCGAAAAGTAACATCCATATTGGTCTCGATTGGCTATCCTCGGTGTCCTTTGGGCATATCGAAAAAATTGGAAAAAGAGTCATCGTCCTCGGCGGGGGCAACACCGCAATGGATTGCTGCCGCTCGTCACGACGTCTCGGCGGTGAGGCAGTAACTGTCGTGGTCCGCTCCGGATTCGACGAAATGAAGGCGTCGCCGTGGGAAAAAGAAGATGCGATGCACGAGGACATTCCGATCCTCAATTTTCTCGTCCCGAAAGCGTTTAACCACGAAAACGGTAAGCTGACCGGCATGACATTTGAAAAAGTCGAAGCGAAATACGACGACAAAGGACGGCGGTCGCTTATTCCAACGGGCGAAGCCGATGAGTTTATTGAATGCGATGATGTGCTTGTCGCGGTTGGCCAAGAGAACTCATTTAATTGGATCGAGCGCGATATTGGTATCGAATTTAACGAATGGGACATGCCGGTTGTCGATCCTAAGACCTTTAAATCCAGCTTACCGCACGTATTCTTCGGTGGCGACGCGGCATTTGGGCCCGAAAATATCATTTGGGCGGTCGCCCACGGTCATGAGGCTGCCGTATCGATCGATAAGTACTGCCACGACGACGATATTAGTGCGCGCCCACCGCCACGAGTGGACTTTAGCTCTCAGAAAATGGGCATTCATGAATGGAGCTACGACAACGACGTATCCAACGACCTCAGGTATAAGGTTCCGCTGAAAGACCTGCGTAATGCGCTCGCGAATATAAAAGTCGAGGTCGAGCTGGGCTACGATCAAAACCTCGCCGTTGCTGAAGCCGAGCGATGTTTGAATTGCGACATCCAAACCGTATTCGATCACAATTTGTGTATCGAGTGCGACGCTTGTGAGGACATTTGCCCAACGGATTGCATCAATTTCATCGTCAATGGTGACGAACCCGACTTACGCACGCGCTTACATGCCCCTGCAGTAACCCTCGATCAAGATCTGTACGTATCCGGCGAGCTTAAAACCTTGCGCGTTCTGGTTAAAGATGAGGATATGTGCCTGCACTGCGGGCTTTGTGCAGAACGCTGTCCGACGGGCGCCTGGGATATGCAGAAATTTCTGCTCGATGTCGAACACGCAGGGCCGGGCGGCAGAGCACCCTGCAAGACCGCAACAAAACGTAAACGAGCAGCTTAACAGCCGCAGCAAGAAAACCTATCGCGGATCGCGTAAGTCATGAAAAATATCGAAGCGGTTAACGACTTCGTCGTCAAATTCGCAAACGTCAACGGTTCTGGTTCGGCCTCGGCAAATGCTTTGTTCGCGCGAGCGATACTGCGCATGGGGGTATCGGCAAGCCCACGTAATATCTTCCCGTCCAATATCCAAGGGCTTCCTACCTGGTACGAAGTTAGAGTTTGCGAACGCGGGTGGCAAGCGCGGCGCGGCGGGGTCGATCTTATGGTGGCGATGAATCCGCAAACCTGGGACGAAGACGTTGCCGAAATCGAACCCGGTGGTTACTTACTGTACGATTCAAGTAAAGATCTACTACCAACAAAATTCCGCGACGACGTGCGTTCAATTGGTATCCCTTTAACGCACATCTGCAACGAAGCATACACCGATGCACGTCAACGACAGCTTTTTAAAAACATAATCTACGTTGGTGCGCTCGGCGCGTTGCTCAACTTCGATCCAAAAGTGATCGCGACGCTAATCGGCGAGCAGTTCAAAGGCAAAGAAGCGCTGATGCAATCGAATGTGCAAGCGCTTGCGATGGGCCGTGACTATGCGCTATCGCATTTCGATTGCCCGATCGGATTACAGATTCAAAAAAGTGACTCAGTGGGTGACAAAATATTTCTCGAGGGAAATAGCGCCGCCGCCTTAGGCGCGGTGTATGGTGGGGCAAGCGTGGCGGCTTGGTATCCGATCACCCCGTCTTCTTCGCTAGCAGAAGCGTTCGAACGCCATTGCAAAAAATACCGGATTGATAAAGATAGCGGAAAGGCACGCTATGCGATCCTCCAAGCAGAAGATGAGTTATCTTCGATTGGCATGGTGATCGGCGCGGCGTGGAACGGTGCGCGCGCATTTACGGCGACATCTGGACCCGGGATCTCGCTAATGCAGGAATTCATTGGATTCGCCTATTTCGCCGAAATACCGGCCGTAATATTCGATGTCCAACGCGGCGGACCGTCGACCGGCATGCCAACTCGCACCCAACAGTCCGACGTTACGTTGTGCGCCTACGCTTCCCACGGCGATACCAAGCACGTGCTACTGTTTCCCGAAGATCCGAAAGAAGCGTTCGAAATGGGTGCCACCGCGTTCGACCTTGCGGATCGGCTGCAAACGCCAGTGTTCGTGATGCTCGACCTCGATATCGGAATGAATGAGCGATTATGCGATCCACTCGAATGGGACGATTCGCGACGCTTCGACCGCGGCAAAGTGATGACCCACGAAATGCTTGAACGCGGCGACGAATTTGGCCGCTACTTAGACGTCGACGTCGACGGCATTCCGTACCGCACATACCCCGGGACCCACCCCGAACACGGCTCCTACTTCACCCGCGGCACAACCAAAGACCGCTACGCGAAGTACAGCGAGGCCGGACCCGATTATGTCGACAATATGCAGCGCTTGCTGCGAAAATTTGAAACCGCAAAGACTCTGGTACCGGCCCCTCAATTACATACCGGCACGCATGAATCCCAGTTTGGCGTGATTTACTACGGCTCAACGTCGCCAGCTATGTACGAAGCCATCGAAGCGCTCGAGCTGCGCGGGTTGGATGTCGACGCCTTGAGGATTCTTGCGTTTCCATTTGCCGACCAAGTCTCCGACTTTATTGCCGATCACGACCAAATCTTTGTTGTCGAGCAAAACCGCGACGCGCAGTTGCGTTCTCTGCTCACGAACGAGTGCGGCGTTGATCCAACAAAACTCATGGCCATTTTGCACTACGATGGCACACCAATAACGGCACGGTTCATCGTACACGAAATTAGCGAAGGCATTGCCGCGTTGAACGAAACACCGATGCGTAGTCGGGGCTCGCAGTAAAACGTCCACTTGGAAAACATATAATCCGATGACATACATAGCAAAACCTAAACTTGCCCACCCGCGGATCGCGACCAATAAGCTTGGTTATACGCGCCGTTATTATGAAGGCGCGGTGTCGACCTTATGCGCGGGTTGCGGACACGACTCAATTAGCGCAGGAATCGTCCAAGCGTTTTTCGAACTAAACATCGAGCCGCATCGTGTCGCGAAATTGTCCGGGATCGGCTGCTCGTCGAAAACACCGACCTACTTTCTAGGCAGCTCCCACGGTTTGAATAGCGTACATGGGCGCATGCCATCGGTGCTAACTGGCGCGAATTTAGCCAACCGCGAGTTAATTTATCTCGGTGTGTCGGGCGATGGCGATTCGGCGTCGATCGGATTTGGGCAATTCGCGCATTGCCTACGACGCGGCGTGAATATGGTGTATGTGGTTGAGAACAACGGGGTATATGGCTTGACGAAAGGTCAATTCTCAGCCACTGCCGACAAAGGCTCTAAATCCAAACGGGGCATCATGAATAAAGACGCCAATATCGATATGGTCGGCGTCGCACTGCAACTTGGGGCCACTTTTATAGCACGCAGCTTTTCTGGCGATAAGGCGCAACTCGTACCCTTACTAAAGGCAGCGGTCGAACATGATGGCGCGGCTTTTATCGATGTAATTAGCCCATGTGTCGCGTTCAACAACCATGCGGGATCGACAAAAAGCTACGATTATGTCCGCGAACACAACGAGGTATTAAATCGTTTAGATTTTATGCCGCACCGCGACGCGGTCACCGCGAACTACGAGGCTGGCAGCGTCGAAGAAATCCGCCAACATGACGGCTCGGTGATCCGTTTGCGTAAAATTGCGCAAGACTACGATCCGCATGATCGCATCGCAGCGACCAATTTCCTGCAAGCGCGGGCGGCCGAAGGCGAGATCGTCACTGGCCTAATTTACATAGATCCTGATGCACAGGACCTACATGCCCATTTGAATACAGTTGAGTTACCGCTCAACACGCTTGGCGAAGAAGAAATGTGCCCCGGTTCCGCAGCGATCGTCAACATTAATCAGGATCTAAGATAATCGAATTCATAAGAGGTAAAGACCCATTCACTCGCGCCAAACGGCCACGTCGCTCATGCCGAAATTGAATCAAGAAAAATACTATTTTATTAACCTTCTTGTCGCCGCGGGCGCGCTGCTACTGTGCCACTGTGCTGCGGCCACCAATTTTCCGGATAAACCGCCGAACGCTGATTTCTTCGTAGACAGCGCGAATCTACTCGACCCTTCGACCAAGGAAACAATTAACCAAACCGCGCTCGCGCTCTCACAGCAAGAACGCATCCCACTATTCGTGGTTACGATTCCGTCACTCGCATCTTATGAAGCGTCCGGTCTGGGAATTGAAGCGTACGCGACGGCGCTGTTTAACGAGTGGGGAATTGGCTCAGAAGATCGTAATTACGGAATGTTACTGCTGGTGTCATCCGGCGACCGCAAAGCCCGTATCGAGCTAGGCGCGGGTTTCGGACGTGAATATGACGCTCAAGCCAACGACATTATGCAATCGTTGATTGTCCCTGGATTTCGACGCGGCGATTTTCCTACCGGCATTGGTGATGGCGTGCGCGGCCTAGACGCCATGGCACGTGGCCTCCGGTTACCGAAACCGACCGCACCGTGGTGGTTAATACCCGCCATGGTCGGCGCCGTCATCTTTTTCGGTTTCGCGATCTACAACCTATTTAAATCTGGCCGTAAGGGCTGGGCTTGGGCACTAATCGCATTTCTCGCAATGCTACTGTTTTTTGCACTGCGTAATTCTGGTGGTTCAGGCGGTGGTTTCGGTGGCGGTTCATCAGGTGGTGGTGGCGCAACCGGATCGTGGTGAGGATAACGATATGAAAATCGCAAGTTCAATGTTTAGTTCGGCAGATAAAGCCAGCATCGCAGACGCGATCGCCGCGGCCGAGAAATTAACGAGCGCGGAAATCGTCCCGGTCGTGGCCACCGTATCCGGTCGCTACGATCGCGCAGAAGATGTTGTCGGCGTCCTGTTTGCGTTGGTCGCTTTGTGTAGCGCTTGGATAATTTTCCAACAACCGAACGCGACGACCTGGGCGTGGATTGGTCCAACCAGTTTAGGCTTGCCAGCCGTCGTCACGGTTGTGCTTCTCGGCTTTCTCCTCGGCGCCACCTTGGCAACGCATATTCCGGCGCTTCGCTTACCCTTCATTTCACGCGAGGAAATGCTCGCCGAGGTGGAACGACGCGCGCTCGAAACATTTCAACGTCAACGCATTCGCGATACCGCACGGGGTACCGGGGTATTGATTTACGTTTCGTTATACGAGCATTTGATCAAAGTGATTACCGACGATGGAGTAAGCTCAAGCTTAGGTCAGGACGCGCTTGACGAGATTTGCGCGCTAATTGTGAGCGGCTTGCAGCGTAACCAACCGACTGACGGACTCAAAGCCGCGATCGCCAAAGCCGGCGAGCTCCTCGCTCGTGAATTACCCGGTACCGTCGATAACCCCAACGAGCTCGGCAACGAACTCATATTGCTCGATTGACCCGCGCGAGCGTCCTTGTCACTGGCGCCGCTGACGGGATCGGGCAGGCAACTCGCGCGCCGAATCGAGCACCGACGCCTTCCTCAATCGACGTAATAAAACAAACGTAATTTCAGCAACGCGGGCAATCGCCCGTAAATCCGCCACGGTTGCGCGCCGGCGCGATCTCGCTGAAGAGGGGTTCGAGTAGACATAGCGGTCCGTTAACCACGCTGCAGCGTGGTTAACGGACCAGCTACGCTACCTAAAACGGCGCGATTGCGTGAAACCGTAAAAGCAGTCGAACCGACAACCAGACCCAGCTAGCCCGCCGATACCTCACGCAAGTTCCCCTCATCATCGAGGACTAGGCCGGCGGCAGCCGCCATGTCCTTCATCGACTCTGGCCAGCCCACGCGCCCCGGATCATTTCCACCGACCACGGCTAGCATCATCGCGGTTTCCTCACTGATGTTACGGAATCCCCGCATTACCTGGACGGGCACTGAAATAACGTCATACGGCTCGAGCGCTAATTCTTGCTCGCCGTTCGGTCCCCAATAAATCGCCCAACGCCCGGTTATAGGCATAAACACTTCTTCCGTTAAGTGCGCGTGCAAGGCTGCTCCTTTACCAGGTTCCGAACGAATCATAGCGAGATGGAAATCTTGGGCCGGGATGGGCGGATTCATCGCCGGATCTTCCATCACCCCACCGCCGATAATGCTGAATATTTCGCGCTCGTGACCGGGAATACGAGTATCTATGAACGCTTTCGCGGAACTCTTTTGATCCTTGAATCGAGCAACCTGACGCTCCATGTCGTCCACCGAAAAATTTATATCGGATACTTGGGCAGTTTTAACCATCTAACTCTCCTTCGGTTCTAGGAATGTCTCCCATGCGCAGTAAACCGTCAGTGCCTATTTTGACGTCGCTCCAAATGGGTAGTTTTCGTTAACAATACGCACTTCGCGTTGTGGGAACGGAATTTCCATTCCGTTTTCTTGAATCGATCGCCAAATGGCATGCAATAGGTCGGCTCCAACCCGATTCTTTGCGTCGTCGATACCCGACATCCAGAATTCCACGAGGATGTCGATACCGGAATCGCCGAACCCCGCGATTTCGGCGTCCGGTCGCTCCTCTATCGAAATATCGTTGCCGCTGAGCACTTGCGGATGTTCCGCACAGATCGCCCGAATATTGTCGAACAGCCGATCCAAATCCGTCGCATAGGCGACTTGAAATTCCAGCGAGTAACGTTGTTTCGGATTCTTATGCGTCCAGTTCGTAAACGACGTGGTAATGAACCGCTCGTTCGGCACCATGATATCTTTACCGTCGGGCGTTTCCAAAATACTAAAGCGCATATTCAGCGCCCTTAGCCAGCCCGTACGTCCGTCTTCCAATTCGATGTAATCGCCGATTGAAATGGAGCGGTCGAGTAAAATAATAATCCCGGAAATGAAGTTCGAAGCAATTTGCTGCAAGCCGAACCCCAAGCCCACACCTAGCGCGCCACCGAACACGGCCAGCGCCGTCAAGTTGATACCCATCACTTGCAGCAGGAGCAAAGAAAAAACAATAAACAACGTGATTTCAAATAGTTTCGCGAACACTTCGCGCGTACCAACATCGAACGTTTGTTGGTTGCGAATGACCGCTTTGCCCGCGGAATTTGAAATTCTGCCTAGCCAGAATAGGATCGCACCGAATAACGCCGTGCGCAGCAAGGTAAAGAGCGATATGTGGATGTTTCCCGCGCTGAACGAAATTGCGTCTAGATAAGTGGTAACGTCGTCTAACCACCCAAAGACATGCAAGGTAGCTGCAGGGATACCGATCCACCTGGCAAGCGTTTTAATAAATGGATTTTCGACGAACCGCGAAATAATCGTATAGAGGAAATAAACGACCGCGAGTCCTTGTGCCACGCGGACTAGCCAACTTTGCTGCACAACAGAGTCGGCGATCGCCGCCGCGACACCGAGCAACACGATGTTTAGGATCGGAAATACCAACACCCCTAATCGATAAAAGTATTTCCGCAGGTAATGCATTTGCCCCGCCGCAGGTTCGGCACCGGCATCTCGTATACGACGACGTCCCGCGAGTGCAATTAATGAGGCCAACGTGATTGCGCAAATAATTGCGCCGAGTTGAGCGTAGAACTCGGGACTACCCGCCCAGATACTGGCGGTTTCCCAGCCGCTTTTTAACAGTTCGGAAATCTGGTCAAATGAAACTGGCACACAACGCTCCCACTGATTTTTGTCCGCTACTCGGCACTACGCCCTATCGCTCAAGAATGCGCATCCAAAGCATACCGTAGGCGATTCCTGAACGAAACTGAATTGGTACTCAATCGAGAGTGCAAATATTTCCTTTGATCTCGATATACTCCCTCCCGTCACTCTCGATTGGACAAAAGAGTAAGAACACTCGAGTTCCTCGAACTAACGATGTAGCAACGGATAAGTATTAATGATTAAACTTTTTTATCGAATGACACGGCTGGCCATTTCGACGATCGCGTGCTTTTCGATCTGTGCGAGTGTCGCTGCGCAGCTCGTCATTGAACAATCGAACGATCCCGCGGAACCGATCTCCATCCCAGACACACTGAAATCCCCGCGCGACACCATGCAAACGTTCTTAAAGGCGATGCAAGCAACGCGGGAGGGCAACACGCAAAGTATCGAGCAAGCTATTGCGACGTTCGATCTGTCGAGCGTCAGTCCGCTCGTACGCCTAGAGAAAGGGCGGGATACTGCGTGGACGTTACACGAAGTACTCGACCGCACAAGTTCGACGGATCTCCAACAATTTCCCACCCGCGAGAGCGGCGAGCCTTACGAGGTACATGCTTACGACAAAGGCAAAATTGAAATCGCATTTAGTGAGCATCACGGCTGGCGTTTTGACGCAGCGACGGTAGCGGCCTTGCCTGCAGTACTGGATGAATTATCAGATCAAGAAAAAATAGTTCGCCGATCGGAAGATGATATCGCTCACATGCCGCTTCATCTGCGTTTGCGCGGCGTGATTCCCAATGAATGGAAGCGCCCTGGTTTCATCCTAGAACGATGGCAATGGATCGCGATCTTTGCCATCGTTCTCGCCGGCCTTGTTATCGATCGGCTCGTCGCCGCCGCGTTTAGCTTTATTGTACGGATGTGGCGCACGCGGATCGCCACCGGCGCATTTCGCGATATTTCCGACTCGATTCTGCGCCCACTCGGGTTAATGGCAATGGCGTTTACCTGGTGGGTGGGTTTGAACGCGCTCGGGTTGCCGGGCGGCATACTCGCAGTTTTGCTCATCTCGGTTAAATTCCTAGCCTGTTTATCGACCGTGTGGGCCGCTTATCGCTTGGTTGATTTACTCGCTGCTTTTCTGCAGGACAGGACGAAACAAACGTCGAGCAAACTCGACGATGCCCTCGCGCCGATGGTCACGAAAACGATGAAGGTCTTCGTCACCGTTATGGGGATCGTTTTTATCGCGGATAACCTCGATTTCGACGTAACAAGCCTACTCGCCGGACTCGGACTCGGTGGTCTTGCCTTTGCGCTCGCCGCTAAAGACGTCGCCGGCAACTTGTTTGGATCGATAACGGTTTTGCTCGACCAGACGTTTCACGTTGGCGATTGGGTGATTATCGGAGACGTGGAAGGAACGGTTGAACACATCGGCTTTCGCAGTACTCGGGTCCGTACGTTCTATAACTCGCAAGTATCGGTGCCCAATTCCACACTCATCACCGCGGCCGTAGACAATATGGGCAAACGCTCTTATCGACGACTGAGTTGCAAGTTATCGATCGCCTACGACACGCCGCCGGATCGTATCGAGGCCTTCTGCGAGGGGATCAGAGAACTCGTGCGCCAACATCCCTATACGCGAAAAGATTATTTTCATGTTTATCTCAACGAATTCAGCGCCTCAGCCATCGAGATCCTGGTCTATGTGTTTTGGCAGACACCAGAATGGGGGACTGAGCTGCGCGAACGACATCGGTTTTTGTTAGATTGCTTGCGCCTCGCTGAGCGCTTAGGCGTCGAGTACGCGTACCCGACACAAACCTTATACATGAAACAAGCAGAAAACGGCCTACTCACTCCCCAAGAAGGAGAATTTGCCGCGCCGCATTCGACCGAGGAATCAATTGAGTTAGGCGTGAATCAGGCTCGCGCAATTGTCGCTGCGACCACCGGCCTTGGTGTTGTACCGCCGCCCGTTGACGCTAGCGGGCGCGGCAGTTCGGACGAAGGTGAATAACGGCCTTGGGTCGCGCGATACTACGCAAGCGCCTCGAGAGCGGCCCAATCCGGACCAGCTTGCCCATCTGTGCGGAGCGCTTGCAGCACAACTTGGTCCGCGCCACCGGCGAAATAGTCGGCTAATTTTCCCTTAATTTGCTCGGCATCGCCCCATAAGACCATCGCGTCCATTAACCGGTCGCTGCCCCCGTCTTTTAGATCGTCTTCATTAAAGCCGAGCCGAAACCAATTCTTGTAATAATTTGGCAGGCCGATATACGGTTCCAGATTGGCGCGTGCAGTCGCCCGTGCTTCGACGGGATCCGTACACAAACAAATTTTCTGTTCACAAATGACAGCGGCGCTCGATGGCATGTTAGCGCGCGAAATCGCGGCCTGGTCCGGCGTGATGTTGTACGGAAAAGCACCGAGCGTTCGTTCGCCTGAGAGCTTGGTCATATTTGGGCCTAACGCAGCCAATACAACTTGCTTCTCCGCCGGCGCACCACCTAATGCTTCCCACGCTTGATCCATGCCATCTAAATAAGCACGCATAGTAGCGACGGGCTTTTTGTACTCATGCCCCCGCACATCCGCCACTAATGGCGCGTGCGACACACCAAGGCCTAAGACAAACCGGCCACCGTACAGCGAATTTAACGAGTTGTGGCCCATTACCGCCGCCGCCGGGTCGCGGCCGTAGATATTCGCGATTCCGCTTGCGACGATGAGGTCCTTGCTGTGACTCAGCAGATAGCCCGCGATCGCGAATGCCTCGTAGTTGAATGCCTCGGGATACCAAAGCGTCGAATATCCGAGCTCCTCGACTCGACTGGCCAAGTGCGCAAGTTGTGCGCCATCGAGTGGATCGGTGATCGTAAAAACCCCGTATTTGCCAAATTTCATGAGTACCTCTCTCGATGATTATCGCCAACCGGTATCGTGAACTACCGGCTCGCAGCCGTTCTAACGGTCGTTATTGCACCGGCGAAAATGACGACGCAAGTACGATCTTACTCGATTGTGAAACGAGTGTTTCTTTGGGTCCAGTCGGTGGCCAAAAGCCCTTCGCGATCGCTTCGGCGCGCACCGAAGCACGTTGATCCAGACTCTCGTATCCCCAGATATGAACAAATTTGTTCAAGCCGCCGATGTCTGAGTGCATGGCTGCGACCAAGGGTGATAATTGCGTTCGCTTCGCCAACTTCTTTTGCCAGTTGCGGTACACGCTCGGCATCATGCCCGGTAAGATTTGATATTCTCGCCATTCAAATACAGGCCCAAGCTTGCCCCGCCCCATCACCTTAGAAAACGGTGCCGGAATAAAAATCTCAGAACGCATGTCCTCGATAAACCCGCCCACCTTAGGCGGCCAGGCGTACTTTTTGTCGTTAAGCGACCGTTGGCGTTTTTTCTCGCGCTCAGCCAGATCTTTGTATGGCCAGATGTGAATTACTTCATTGAGCGGCCCGATATCCGTATAAAAAAACCCGCTAATTTTCGAAAGCTGCTGGCGCTTACGGTACGCCTTAGCAAAAACCTCCATAAAGGGTGCCACGCTGCGTGGTTTTAATTGATAGGTTCTCACTTCATAGATCATTAAGGGTTCCTGATGAACAAGGGCCTGCCGAGTAATTTCCCGCACCTTTGGTTATGATAACGAATAGCGCTTACAAACACATCTTGCAATGCGACGTCTGAATAGTGCGGTTCGCCACCGTTTCTGTCGCGATCTAAGGCATCGAAAAACCGAACTTCCGTGAACTCTCAATTAGCTAACAAGGCAGGTCGTTCGCGCGTGCTCGGCGACCTCTTTTTCTTGATCCAAATCGTCAGTGCATTCGGCTTTGGCCTTTCACAGGGATGGCTAATGCTGCGCACGACCGAAGGCGTGAGTGTTACTTGGCTGTCTTTTTGGGGGGTTTTCCTACTTATTAATTTGTCCCTCGCCATTCGTGCACACCAAGTGCAAGCCAGCCGAATTACATTTCAGACCGTTGCCACCTACGTGATCTGGACGACGGTGATGTTGTTTGATGTGGCCATTTACCTGTGGCGCGATACAACCATTTGGACCCCTATAGATACATGGACAGCGTGCATCGCACTTGCTGGTATTTTCGTCACACTGGCGATCGGGTTTCGCCACAAATTACCGATCAGCGATCCGTTGGTGCGCGGCTATCTCGCCGTATTTTTTAAGGGTGTGCCGCAATTAACGTTGGCGATTAATATTTTCATGGTCGGCGGCGCCGGAGTTTCAATATTTGGCATCCTCACCGGTCATATAACAATAATCGCGCGACTCGGCCAAATTTTCCTCTCGCTCAAAGAGGCCGGTTGGGACCGCAATCGTCAAGGATCTGCGATCAGCGAGTTGGCGAATGAAGTGAGTTGGATCATTGTGACAATCGCATGGTTCACGATGCGCTAAGATCCAATTCAGGGAGTATTCAGGCACCACCGATTAAACTCCTCCTACGCTCAAAAGACTTATCGTCAACTTCGGCGTAAGGTGGTAAATCATGGCTAGAATCCAACGGCAGTACAGCCGCATCGGCGGCATCGTGCTTGCCTCAATACTTACGGTAACCCCACTCGCGCTCGTGTGCGCCGCACCATTGAATGCTGCTGCGACCTATTCTGCGGGCATCGATCGGCATGAACCCGCGCAACTACTCGACGGGAATGCAATTGAGGCGATGGTCGCGCCAGTTGCACTATACCCCGACGAGTTGCTGGGTATTGTGTTGCGCGCGGCTAGTTTTCCCCTACAAGTGGTCCAAGCGTCGCGTTACTTAGAAGCGCATGCGAGCGATCCTTATTTGGAGCCTGCACAAGATTGGGATGATGCGGTCGTCGCACTGCTTAATTACCCAGAAGTGATCCAATTGCTCAACTCAGATCTGGGTTGGGCGCAGGATCTTGGGCACGTCGTTACGTTTCAACAACCGGAAGTCATCCAGGCCGTGCAACGTTTTCGCCAACGCGCCTACGTGGCCGGAAATCTCCAAAGCGACGCGCAAAAAATCGTCAATCATGAGCAAGGCATTATCGAGATCCTATCAGCCGATCCGACCTCGGTTTACGTGCCGTATTACGAACCAACGAAGGTTATTTATACCCAGTCGACGCCAAGCTATCACTATTACCCACAACGCTACCCGGTTTACAATTACACCTATCCCGAAGATCACGCGTTTTACGCGAATTCCTTTTGGGGCGTAACCACGGGCTATTCTATTGGCTGGTTGTCGCATCGTTTGTTCTCGCATCGTTTGTTCTCGCATCGTGATAACTTTCGCCGCCACAATTACGTCGGACGACGTTACTACCACCCGGGTCGGCGGCACGGAAATATCTCCACCCACCGCGACCGACCGATGCGACACGATAATCGTCATGGTTTTCGCAGCGAACGCCATCGTGCAGACGGCTTTTTAGGTGGCCGCGCTCACCAGCGCGGTGATCGCCGCAAACATGCATCAAACCGTCACGACCGTGGTCAATTTCAGAATCGCAGAGCTGACAATCGACGGCACTACACGCCGGCGATCGCAACGGCGCGAGACTCTGCGGGACCACCGCGATCACGATCCGCTGCGCAGCGAAACGCGCCACCCGCAAGCAACGCGGAACAAAGAAATCGGCCCCAGTCGCACGCTAATCGCATACGCGGCGGAGATGCGAATCGTCGACATCGTCAAGCACAACGAGCAACTTCGCCGGCGCAGCGCCGTTCAACAGTGAACAACTCGCGAAGCAACTTTACCCCGGCGCTCATGAACGTGCCAGCTGTCAGATCCCGGTTCGAGCAAGCGCGCAAACAGGGCAACACCCTAAGACAAAATGCGATGCAGCGTACCCAACCCCGTAAAGCTCGACCGACACAACGACGCGCGCCCACGGCGCAGCGCAATAGCCGTAACAATGCCGGCCGGATTGCCGCGCGTGGCCCACAGACAAGACAGGTACGACCCAATCGTAGCAACGCACGTCGCGCGGAACGCCCTAACCGCCGGGCCGGCGCGGGAACATCGCGCAACCGAAATCGCGCTAATCGACGACGACCTTAAAATCACGCGGTAGTCCGTACCGTCACAGTGCCGGGCCTAGTTGCAATTTCGAGCCGTCGCTAAAGCGACTAAACCGAAAGCGCGATACATCATGACCAAGTGGTCGTCCCACGATCATATCGGCCATGACCCGGCCAGCACCGGGTCCGATACCAAAACCGTGACCGCTAAACCCGGCGGCGAGAAAAAACCCGGGGATCCCAGGGACGCGATCCATCACCGGCACGACGTCCGGCGTGGTATCGATCATACCGGCCCATGTCTGCACGAGCGGCCGCTCAGCTAAGCTTGGATACAACATACCCAGGCGCTCACGGATCTCGCGAATCGCGTGACGATTTGGCTTCGGATCCAATACGCGCGTAGACTCGAAAGGCGATAATTCGTCGTCCGACCAGTGCATCTGATCGCGCAGTCGTGGCTGCGCGCTCCAACGGAGTTTGAACTCGCCAAGCGATCGCAAAACGCTCGCTCGAAACGATAATGCATAACGCAACGAATCGGGCGATAGGTAATGATCTAAATACCCAGACGGCGCGAGGGTGTATCCGCCGTCCAATCGGCGGCGTATCGCAAGCCCTCCGCCGGCTGCATTGCCGGCAAAGATGTTTTTCGCCGGTGCCGTCCGTGCAACCGTTGCGCGGACAGTTAACTGCGGGAAATCTTGACCGGCGTTGCGGCAAAACATTGAGGCCCATGCGCCACCGGCGCATATCGCACGCGCACATTTGATCACGCCTTTCTCGGTCACTACCCCGGCGACGGCACCTGCTTCGATATCGAGATTGCGTACCGCGCAGTTTTCAGTGATCGACACGCCGCGCCGATGTAAGTCCCGCGCCAATGCAGGCACCGCCAAAAACGGTTCTGCCCGTGCATCGCTCGCCGTATAAGCACCGCCGACCCACGGTTGAGAAGATTCATTGATCAACCGCGCAACGTCGGTGCGGCTTAGCATCCGCGAATCGAGTTGCTGAGTTCGCGCAACCGCGAGCCAGCGTTCGCGCACTGCGAGCTCTTGCTCATTTTGCGCGAGATACAACACGCCGCAGCGCGCGAACCCAATGTCCTCCCGCAAGGACTCCGCTATGGCTGCCCAATGCGCGAGACTTTCCATGACAATCGGCAATTCCGCGGCATCACGGCCATGTTGTCGAATCCAGCCCCAATTGCGACTCGATTGCTCGCCAGCTACCCGGCCTTTCTCACAAATCGCAACGGAGACACCGCGCTGCGTTAAAAACCATGCCGTCGAGATCCCGATTATCCCGCCGCCTATAACGACCACGTCAACCGCCTTGGGTAAGGGGTCGAGAAACTGGAGTGGCGAGTTTTGATTCAACATCGTTTACCCCCCGCCAGCTTTTTGATCGCGACAAGCGACGCTACAGCCGAAATACACGTAAAATTACCCGCAGCTGGCGTCACAATCTAGCGCATCGTGGAAGCCAGCCAGATTGCCAAACCGCACGATAGTCGATCTGTATCGGAAATTAGAGCGCCTTGGATTAGAGACAGTATGACTGGTAATAGGCAAATGAAACTTGGCGCTTTTATGCGTCCGGTTAGTATCCACACCGCCGCATGGCGTTACCCCGATGCATATGCCGATGCCAATTTCAATTTTCGCCGCTATCAACAATTTATCGAAACTTTGGAGCGCGGCCGCTTCGACGCATTCTTCATGGCCGACCATCTGGCAGTAATGAATATGCCGATGGACGCGCTTAAGCGCAGTGCGACCGTATCGTCGTTCGATCCGCTCACTTTGCTGCCGGCCCTTGCGGTGACAACGCGCCATATCGGTCTGATTGCGACAGCATCAACAACCTATAACGATCCCTATCATATCGCCCGAAAATTCGCCTCGCTCGATCACATTAGCGAAGGCCGCGCCGGCTGGAACGTCGTGACCTCGGCCAACCCAAACGAAGCGTTAAATTTCGGATTCGACGTGCATATGGCCCACGACGAACGTTATCGGCGCGCGCGTGAATTCTGCGATGTCGTCACTGGTTTGTGGGATAGTTGGGCAGACGATGCGTTCACCCGAGATAAAGACTCGGGTATCTATTTCGATCCCGAAAAGCTTCACGTTCTTAACCACGCAGGCCAATACTTAAAGGTCAAAGGCCCCTTAAACGTCGCGCGACCACCCCAAGGTTGGCCGGTCATCGTGCAGGCCGGCGCCTCCGAAGCGGGACGCCAACTTGCGGCCGAAACCGCAGAGGTCGTGTTTGGCGGCGCGAATAATTTGTCCGATGGACAACAATACTACGCAGATATTAAGCGCAGAATGCACCAGTACGGCCGTGACCCTAACAGCCTAAAAATCTTACCGGGCGCGTTCGTGGTCATTGGGGAGAGCCAGGCTGAGGCGCAGGCAACTAAAGCGCGACTCGACCGTTTAGTGCACCCCGATAGCGGAATTGCGACCTTATCGGTACTCCTCGGCGTCGACGTTTCTAATTTCGATCTCGATGCACCTTTGCCGCCAATCGCCGCAAGTAACGCGAGTCTTAGCGGTCAGGCCAAGCTTATCGAAATGGCTACGCGTGATGATCTTACCGTTGGGCAACTCGCACAATACGTCGGAGGCAGTTTTAGCTCCCTCGAAATTGTCGGCACGCCATCCGGCATTGTAGACGTTATGGAACAATGGTTTGTGACACAAGGCTGCGACGGCTTCAACATTATGTTCCCGTTTTTACCGTCAGGATTAGACGACTTTGTTAATTTAGTGATCCCCGAACTACAGCGGCGCGGTTTGTTTCGGCGCGAATACGAAGGTCAAAGCTTGCGGGAAAATCTGGGTTTAGAACGACCCGAAAATCAGTTTTTCGCTTAAACCGAATAATACGGCGACGGTTGCGGATTGAAAAAACCCGGCGCGGCTTACCCTCGAGTTTGCGCGACGTCACACATCGCGACATCAACCACCTACCACATCACCAGAAGTCGGTTTCCATCGCTATACTGCATACACCACAACAAATGAGGATTACTGGTAATGGCGAAAGCGAGTTCAACGTCGCCACGAACCGACAAACGACACGATTCAATCTGGGTATTCGAATCAAATAGCGCAGAACAACATTCCGTTGGAGCCGCTTTAATTGCCGCGAAACGCCACGGCGCCGAAACGGGCGTATCGAGTGGTTTAAGCGGCGCAAGCTATGCACTCCTCACCCGCGACGCACAGGGTGCGCTATTGCCATGGCAAGAAATCGACGGCCACGCTAAGGAATTTCGGCGCCGCGCCGAAGATAATCCAGGACTCAAATTCCGCATCTTACCTAGCGAGATCGCGAAATCCGACGAGGAGCATCGTCGAATGGCGGATTTGATGCGCAATTTGCCCGCTAACTGCGAATTACCAGGACGGATGCTCGAAATTCTTGGTAAATTGCAAATAGTGCGTATCATTTTGTTGGACGCAAACATTGCGATCGTCGATAGCGAGGGGCGCAAACGTGCGCTCCAACAATACTTCTCAGCCAACGAGGGCTTATGGGCCGCGGAGCAAATCGAGATCGTCAGCTTCGGTGCCGCGCAATCCATTGTCTCAAACGATAAATATGCCAAAGAACGCGGCTTCACTCATCGCATCGTAAATGTCGATACCGAAATCTATGGCGACGACTCGGTGGACGTTCGCGAAATGCTGTCCATCGCCTATGCGACAAAACTCTTATGCATAAATGATCCCGAAGGGACCAGCCTTGCGACAAAAGTAAACGCGATAAGCATCGCTGAAGCCGCGGGTCTTGAAGTAGACGGTGTCCTAATCAGGTAAATACCCGGGGTGCCCGCAATTGCGGGCACCCCGGCAATTCCCAAATTACTCCCCACTCGCTAGCGGGAGGTCGCGGATCTAAGATCTCAAATGGTAGACTCAATCTGCTCCGGTACATGATCAACGGTGATCCGGACGCCTGCCGCTTTCAACCGAGGGGATCTTAGTCAATGGCGCAGTTTGATTTCACGGGCAAGCGAGTCCTAATTACGCATGCACATGCGTTTATGGGCCCAACTCTGGTTGAGGTTTTCCAAGAATATGGCGCCGAAGTTTTCGCCGACGAACAAATGACCCTCGACCAGGAAACCGTCACGGCGCTCGTCGAGCCGCTCGGGAAAATCGACATTTTGATCGCAAATTTGGCGGTGCCGGCACCGTCGACGACGATCCTGGACAGCGACGAACAAGAGTGGCGATATGTGTTCGAACACCTCGTCGATCCACTGCCGCGTTTAGTGCGCGCCGTGCTTCCGAACATGATTGAGCACGGCGACGGCCGAATTCTGGTAATGGGCAGCGCCAGTGCGTTACGCGGAATAAAGCGCACAACCACATACTGCGCGGCGCGTGGCGCGCAAGTGGCCTTCGTCCAGGCGCTCGGCATAGAAGTCGCCCCGCAAAACATCAAAGTTAACGCAATTGCGCAAAATTTCGTCGACAACCCAACCTACTTTCCACAAGACCTGCAGGCAAACCCGGCTTTTCAAAAACGATTGCAACGGGAAGTACCGCTCGGGCGCCTGGTTTCACCCCGCGAAGATGCAGATTTCGCAGCCTATTTATGCAGTGACTCGGCTGCGTGTTTCGTCGGTCAAATTTTTCCCATGTGTGGCGGCTGGGTGCAGCGCTAGCTAGACGAGAATTCTCGCAGACGCCCTTTATACGAATACTCAAAGGAGAGATCGCATGATAAACAATGAACACTTCAGCGAAGCGGTACAGGGCGTAACAGAACGATTTGAGCTGGGTAACTTCGGATTAAGCAGCGGCGCAACCCTAAGCGACGCTTGGATCGCCTATCGTACCCACGGGACCTTAAACGCGGCCAAAGACAATGCGATTTTATTTCCGCACATGTATTCGGGTTCGCACAAGGACATGGAACTCTATGTCCAATCGGGCTGGGCCTGCGACCCCGAGAGGTATTTCATTATCCTCCCGGGACAATTCGGTAATGGCGTATCAAGCTCTCCCACCAACACCGCGCCGCCGTACAACATGGGCGCGTTTCCAGCGGTCAATATCGAAGACGATGTCATTGCACAACATCGGCTGGTAACCGAGCAGTTTGGTATCAATAAATTACAACTCGTGACAGGTTGGTCAATGGGCGCCCAACAAACCTACGAATGGGCCATTCGCTTCCCTGAAATGGTGGAGCGTGCGGCGCCGATCGCGGGCACCGCTAAATGTACGCCGCATGATCAGCTGTTTATTGAATGCCATATGGAGCAGTTGCGCTCCGATCCGAATTTCAACAATGGATTCTATAACGACGCCCACGCCTGTCATGTCGGTTTGCGTCGCCATGCACAAATCTGGGCAGTGATGGGCTGTTCGACCGAATTTTATCAACAAGAAGCATGGCGAGTCGCCGGGTTTTCCTCGGTCGCGGATTTCGTTCACCGCTATTACCAGAACTGGTTTCTGCCAATGGATCCGAACAATCTACTCACCATGGCGCGCAAGTGGCAACACGGCGATTCTAGCCGCAACACCGGCGGTGATTTAAAAAAAGCCCTTGGACGGATTACCGCAAAAACATTTGTCATCCCGTTCGCCGATGATATGTTCTTCCCGGTCGCGGATATCGAAGCCGAACAAAACATGATCGCCAACAGCGAGTTGAGAGTTGTTCCGAGCTCATGGGGCCATTTCGCGATGCTGTCTATGGACCCTAGCGACCATCAGAAAATCGACGCACTCCTCAAAGAACTACTGGCAATCAACGTCTAGGCGGAGATATGACGATGAGGGACGACGATCTCACTAGCATTTTGACCCGCCTGCAACACCTTGAAGATCTCGAGGCTGTAAGACACACGTAGCGCGATTACTGCACGAAACTGGGCGCGGAAAACTGGCCCGGATTAGCCGACGTCTATTGCGAGGATGAGGTACGCGAGATGGTTGGTGTCCAAGGCTAATTGGGGATCGACCAGATAATGGCGAAACTGGGCGTCATAGATAGGTTCGAGCAAGCCAGTGGCCTGGTGCACAATGTGGCTCAGGGTGGCGCGCGACAGCGTCACCCCCTCTCGCATCAGGCGTTGATGCTGTCGGTACAAAGGTTGGTGATAAACAAACTTCTCAACCAACATGCCCGCCACGAAGCTCACATCAGCGATGCTGCAGATTCCCTGCGCGAGTGAGGGCAAAATATGAACTGGGAAGTACTTGGTGTTCTCGCAGAAATAGTTGGAGCGGGTAGCGTAATACTAACGCTGACATATCTAGCGGTTCAAATAAAGCCGAACACAAACCAACTCCAAGGCGAAGCAATAAATGCGGTCTATGAAAGCCACGTCACGCTGATGCGCGATTTTCGCGATGACCTGGAACTCGATATTCGCGCCTCCTCGGCCTGCGCGGAAGGCTTCGCCAAACAACGGTCCGTCGATATAGGCCAGCGCGTGTTATTGCCCCCGCTGGCGAGTGGGCGAAACGTTTCGCTACCGAACTCATCGCGGGAGCAGAAATTAATTTCTGCTCCCGCGACGGCTGAACTGAGATTCGGTACACTGTGAACGCCAGCCGATGTTTCTCCTTTGCTTAACAGGTGGCAGTCTGAGATAACCCTAGACTATGAGGTATTGTCGATGCACGCCCACGAAAAACTCGTACGCGACATGTATGACGCCTGGACAAAACTCGATCCCGGTTTGATCGTCACTTACTTCACCGACGATGCGATCTGGCACAATATGATGGCAGATCCGATTCAGGGGCGCGACGCCCTACTCGCGGCCATTAGCAGCGGAATATCAGCTTGGACTCGGCTAGAAGTAAAGGTCACTACGGTACTGATCGACGGTGATGCGATCGCAACCGAGCGTGTGGACCGCATCGAGATTGGCGACGATAACGTTACTGCACCGGTTGCAGCTTTTATTATCGTCGAGAACGGGAAAGTGAAGGTTTGGCGAGACTATTTCGATTTACAGAGCGTTGAGAAAGGATTAAATCAGAGCCTATGGTAACGACGTCGGCGAGTCCTTCAGCCCGCACCTCCTGGACACAAGATGCCGATTCACGACTTGTCAGCATAAGATGCGGCGCGATGTCGACCGCTGGCGCTTCGCGTTCTTACGGATTTCCGTCCGCTATCATGCCGAGCTGGCGGCGAATAAAGTGGGCGGTCAGTCGTTGCAAGAGATATTAGCGAAGCCCTATTCAGCGTAGCTGCGATTACTGCTAGAACAAGCGGCGCCTAGGCGCTTGGTTAACGTCGCGCGCCGCCACCGATTTGGCGCAGAAATTGATTTGAACGGCGATCCTGACTCAGTGCGGCGCTGTCGTCGAGCACGAACTGTTTTACACGATCCGCGAATGATTTAGTCGTAACCACCCGCGGCTCATCGTAAACTATCATCGCCTCAATAATTTGCTCTTCGACCTCATCGGTTGTTTGCAACGCCGCTATTTCGTCACGCAGCTCGCCAACGCCTGCTACCTGCGGCGATATCGACAACGCTTTCTCGATATAACGTTCAACAAGATCCAGCTCGCCCGCCGCAAGCCGTCGCTCGGAGAGACCAATATACCGATCTGCGACCGACTCAATGCCAGCAAGCGCGGTGGGGTTATCCGTGTCGATCGCGAGAACCTGACGATATTTTTCATATGCATTATCGCCGTCTGGCGTTGTCAGTTTCAGCGCTTCCAGATCCCGCGCAGCGCTCGCCAAAATATCTTCAAGGGTCGGCTCAGATTGCTGCAGTTCAGGCGCCTCGTTCACAATGGTATCGGGTAACAATAAGTCGATGATCGCCGCGCGCTCAATGTCGAGCACAACCGGGTTCGGCGTAATTGCCCGGCCGACTTCGTGGCCCGGCCACATTAACGCGACAACACCAATCGCGATCAGAGCTGCAGCATTCGCGATGACCGTACGCGCCGGTAAATGCTTAATCGCTAGTATTGAACGAAACCGCCTACTCGCGGCATGCGATGTGGGAGTCAACAAATACTGCCGCGTTTCACCGACGTCTATTTCCGAGTGCTTTTCAATTAGGACGGGCTTAACAGGGCGCAACGGTTGGTGCTGTGGCCGCAACTCGCGCTTCGCCGGCTCATTAGTGAGCCGACTACGCCATTCATCGATCGACTGTGGACGATCGTGGATTCTAAATTGCAACGCGTAGTCGATCGCTTTAAGAAAATCGTCGCGATAACGCCCGCCCGCCCGATCGACGCCGCTTTCGAGGGTATCGGTGTCGTCGGTGGCTAAGGACGCGCCACGATCGACGGCGTCGATGGGCGCTTGCCCGGTAACGGCCCGATAAAGCGTCGCACCAAGGCCGTAGATATCAGTCCACGGACCTTGATGATCGCTTCTCCCAGTGTACTGTTCGATCGGAGCATAACCGTCTGTGACGAGATTAGTTAGTTCGCGTGCCGGGCTATCTAATGCTTGGCGCGCTGAGCCAAAATCCAGCAATATTGGCGACCCATTCGTGCGCAAGAAAATATTGGCAGGCTTAATATCGCGGTGGATAAACCCTGCTGCGTGCACTGCTTCTAAGCCGGAGAGCAGGGGGAAGATGATCTGCAATACTTCGCGTTCAGTTAATGTACTCTTCAACTTGAGAATGTTACTTAACGTCTCACCCTCCTCGTAGCGCATCACCATGTAGGCCGTGCCGTTAGCTTGGAACACGCTATGTACTTGAACGATATTCGGGTGCTGGAATTGCCCCAGGGTGCGCGCTTCGGCGACAAACCGCTTGAGTCCGGATTTGAATTCCGATTCAGCATCCGCTGTTACGGGTTGGACCGAATCGCCTTCGCCACGCGCCGCGACATCGCGCGGCAAATATTCCTTGATCGCGACCGGACGATTTAGATTGAAGTCATGGGCTCGATAGGTAATCCCGAATGCGCCCTTACCCAGGACAAATTCAATGCGATAACCATTAATCGCATATTCCGCGGGCAATGGGCTGCGGAATAAGTATTTAGATGTTTTCATCATCCGTCGATCTCAACCTGCAATTTCCACCGAGTAGATTCCTCTACTAGGCCGTGTTCTAGGATCCCGCCTCGACACAAACCCGAATACGTTAGGAGCACTGGTCTAACAGGCATCCCGGTAACGCTGTGGCGCAGTGTACGCGTCGCAACCTGCGAGGTCGCGCGCGACGTCAATTGTGTAGCGAAAAATCGCCATTTACGGCTACTTATTCAGCAGATGCAGCTTTACGATCAAACAGTTGGCAGAATTTACAGGGGATTGGTCATGTCTATGCACCATTTACCGCCAGCGGATCTGTTATCGATTCTATGGCGTATCACCCTGCGCTGCCCCCAATCACCCCTCAACGATGGGGTAGTTATATCCGGCTTGGCTCGCGAACGCGCCGGCGTCACGTTTCACGTTGCGCTTGCCACCCTTTTGTCGTTATTTTATGGACTTCCAATGTCGAACAAGCACCGTAAGTAGATAATTCATTTTGTCGAACCGAAAGTCAACCCTGTGACACGATAAGAGGCTTCAACGCAATGCCACTAGACCACGCAAACGTAATTGATGCAGACGGACATATTCTCGAACCGGCTGATACCTGGGAAAAATATATCGACCCCGCGTTTCGCGATCGCGCGTTGCGAATTCGGCAACATGATGGGCGCGAAGTTCTCGAGTTAAACGGCAAGCCATCTCAATTCTTCGATGTGAAAGTGCTTACGATGCTGGGCGCAATGGGGAAAACCACGGCGGAAATACAAGAGCTCATGAAACTGCCGTATCCAGGTAATGCGCCTTTCGGCTCGATGGATCCAAGTGAGCGCATTGCCTTGTTAGACAAAGAAGGTCTCGCAAAAACGATCCTCTACCCAAGCCTCGGATTAACCTGGGAGTGTGAAGTCGAGGACCCCAAATTAGCACTCGCCTACGCCACCGCATATAACCGCTGGATTTGCGAATTTTGTGGTGATTCGAGTGGTCGTTTGATCGCAGCGGCACATATTTCACTCGCTGATCCACAGGCCGCGGCGCTGGAGCTCGAACGGGCGGTGCGCGACGGCGCTAAGGGTGCATTCGTGGCACCATATACCCTTACACGAATTCCCCATGCGCACCCGGATCACGACGCTTTTTGGGCGGCTGCCCAGGCGTTATCGGTGCCGGTAGCGATCCACCCAATGGCCGAACACCCAAAGATCCGCACCTATCAGCGCTTCGACGGTATGAGTAAAGCAGGATGGATGCAAAACGCCCTCGGTATGCAGGGCCCGCAACAAGCCTTTTACGGTTTGTTTCAATGGGGATTATTCGACCGCTTTCCGGAAATTAAGATCGTTGTGTTGGAATCCGGGGCGGGTTGGATCGGTGCTGCGCTGGATCGCATGGATACAACATTCCAAACAAACCTAGGTGACAATGTGCCACTCAAAGAAAAGCCGAGCACGTATTTCAAACGCCAGTGTTGGATATCGGGGGACCCCGACGAACGCGCTTTAGCGCATATCATTGATTACGTCGGTAACGACCGGTTTTTTTGGGCGACCGATTATCCGCATTTCGATCACCCGAGCAACTATATCGAAGAGCTGGCCGGTTTGGTCCAACCCCTATCGCAAACGGCGCGCAACAATTTACTCGGCGACAGTGCCGCGCGGGTTTACGATTTATAGCCTCAAGCCACCTAAGCCCAGTCGCGACAAGCGACCGTCGCGGTTAACCGTGATCTGATCGCCGCCGGCGCAGCGCTAGCCCACCGCAAGCACTCGCCAACAGCCACAACGCGGGCGGTAATGGCACGGGTGCGAATTGCAGGTTTTCGAGGCCAACATCGTCGCCATTAAAGGGCGTTTGAGTCGTTTGCCCGGTCGAAAACGTTAGACTTACCTCGGTAAACGCTTCGGTGTTAACTACCCCAAAAAAGTTCGCCACACCAACCGAACCACCGGATGTCCGGGAAATCACCACGGTTTGTGGCGCGCTCGCGGAGTTATCGACATACGTCACGGTCTCCGTTTGTCCGCTCGTCAGACCCGATTCACGCGCGAAATCGATGGTCGTTACCGCAAAAGCGGTGATCGCCGTGTCGAACGTAAATACGACGGTCGACGGGTCGTCGCTTTGAAAGTGAAGGAATTCAGCCGAGCCGAGTGCAAACTTGTGCATGTTGGGGATGCCGATGGTTTCCTCAACCGTAAAGCCGGCAAAACTCAACGGATCGGGGTTTGTCGCATCGGTTGTAAAATCGTTGTTGAAATCTTGCACTATTAAACTCGGAGCCGCCGCCGCAAATGCGGTGCTGTTATCGAATACTTCGATCGCGGCGCTAGCATTGACGCTTAACGCCAAGGACGCAGCGACGTTTGAGAAAAACGAATAATGTTTCATTTTGAGCTCCTCCCGTGAGCCTTATAATTGGTCTACCAGTGCCCTGCCAAAACCCACAAAGACACCTACCTGACCCGCCGCATTATGCCACGCCCCGCGATCTAAGCGACCACGATGACCCGACGATACTGCGCAGTAGGTCACGCTATTTAGCTAGCGCAGTTATGGTGCTAAATTGGCACGCCAATCCACCGCAATGTAATACGAGACTTATCCATGGCAGATCTAATCGTCGAAAAAAAGAACAATATCGCAACCCTGACCTTTAATCGGCCGGACGCACGTAATGCGCTCAGCATTGAAATGCGGACTAATCTACGTGACGTGCTCGCCGAAATAGAGCACGACGACGATATTCGCTGTGTCGTGCTGCAAGGGACGGGCGAGCATTTCATGGCGGGCGGCGACGTGAAACGCATGGTTGAATATACGGACAAGTCGCCCGCAGAGATTCGTGCGTCGTTTACCCAACGGATCCATGATTTGCATCCAATCATGTTCACCATGCGGCGCATGGCCAAACCGATCGTGGCAAGTGTAGCGGGTGCCGCGGCCGGTGCTGGGGTGAGTATGGCGCTCGCGTGCGACCTCGTGATCGCCGCCGATAGCGCGTTTTTCACCCTCGCCTACGTGCACGTCGGCACGAGCCCAGACGGTTCGGCATCGTTCAATCTGCCACGCGCCGTTGGCATTAAAAAAGCAATGGAGATCGCGCTCTTAGGCGATCGTTTCGATGCGGCGACGGCAAAAGACATTGGCATGATAAATTTCGTTGTGCCGCAAGCGGAGCTAGCCGCGGAAACTGACAAGCTCGCCACCCGCCTAGCCTCGGGACCCACCCGCGTTTATGGCAATACGAAACGATTGCTTTATCGTTCACTCGAAAATGCCTGGGAATCGCAGCTCCAACTCGAGGGAGAGACTTTCGCCGATTGTGCGGCACGCAGTGATTTCCGCGAGGGCGTGACAGCGTTTTCCGAAAAGCGCAAACCAAAATTTACAGGTAACTGAGTCTTAGGTCATGCCGGTCCCACCAACATTCGAGATCGATCCGATTTCGTTCTGGGTCGATCCCTACCCCGCGCTCGCCGCTATGCGCGCCGACGCACCCATTGCCTTCGTCCCACAGCTCAACGCTATCTTGCTCACGAAAAGAGACGATATTTTTGTCTGCGAGAAAAACATCAAGGTGTTCTCTTCGCTTCAACCCGGCGGTTTAATGACGACACTGATGGGTGAAAACATGATGCGTAAAGACGGTGCGGCGCATCAGGCCGAACGCAAACAAATTTTTCCCGCCTTATCGCCCACTACGGTGCGCGACGTCTGGCGGCATCGTGTCGAAAAATATACGAACGAGATCCTCGATTCACTAATAGATCGAGACAAGATAGACCTAGTGCGCGATTACGCGATGCCCGTTTCCGCTAACGCGCTACGTGAGATTACTGGGTTAACCTCGTTGACACCTGCAGAAATGGATGCGGTATCGCAGGCCATGATCGATGGTTGCGCTAACTATGCGGGCGATACCAACATCGAACAACGCTGCCGCGCGGCGACCAAGCGTATCGATGCTGCGATCGATGAACATTGGGCAGCGCAAAATGACCCAAACGATTTTTCGATTCTGAACGTCTTGAAACGTGCAGGCCAGGCGCTGACGAGTATCCGAGCTAACCTCAAGCTTGTCATTAGCGGTGGCCAAAACGAACCACGCGACGCGATCGCGGGTGTCGTGTGGGCATTGCTGTCGCACCCGCAGCAACTTGCCGCCGTGGGCCGTGGCAAGGCTAAATGGATACAGGCGTTTGAGGAGTACGCCCGTTGGATATCGCCGATTGGTATGTCACCGCGGCGCATCGCGCGCGATTTTGTGTTTAATGACGTCGAATTTAGCGTAGACGATCGGGTATTTTTGATGTTTGGCTCGGCAAATCGGGATGAGGCGTTCTTTACAGACCCGCAGTCGTTCGACATTACGCGCGACACCTCAAAGGCAATATCGTTTGGCGCGGGGCCACACTTTTGTGCCGGCGCGGCCGCTTCGCGAAGTATGATTGCGGAAGTCGCACTACCGTTATTGTTCGAGCGCTATCCGAACCTCAAACTCGACGGCAAGGTGCCGTTCGGTGGTTGGGCGTTTCGCGGTCCGCTGACCATGCCGGTCGCGCTCGGTGATTAGGCCTAACCGAGCTACTAGCCGCCCGCGCGGATCCAACACTCCAGCACCGCGCGTACGCTTGCGACAAACGCGAGCGGCTGGTCTAGCATGAGATGATGTTGCGCCTCCGGTATTTCGATCACCGGTGAATCAGCGCCCATCAAACTCGACATGTAGGCCGCGCGCTCCCGATCGACTAGCGCGCTACGTTGGCCGTAGATTAAAGCGCTGCGGCAGCCCATATTTCGCATATGTTCGTGAAACGGTTCTTCCCAGCGCTTAGCACCCATCGCTTGCGGGTCGAATTTCCATGTCCAGCCGTCGCCCTTTTGGCAGAGTGAGTGACGCGCAATAAATTCGACGATAAACGCTTTTTCACAGGTTTGCGCCGGCAGCAACCTAAACCGCGCCACGGCTTCTTCGAAACTTGGATAGGTACGCGTGTGATTAAATATCCGATTACTGCGACCAGGCGGTGGGTCGCTGGGGCGTCGCACCGGCGTATCGGCGATAATCGCGCCGCCGACCGATTCACCGAAATCGACGGCAAAGCGCAACGCCATATAGCCGCCAAATGAATGACCGACCACAAATGGCCGCTCGCCTAATTCCGCATCGCGCAGTACGGCATCAATTTCCCTAGCACGCAGCTCAGCAGAATACGCCTCGCGTGCGCCACTATCGCCCATTCCACTCAGATCGAGGGCGGCAACTCGGTAATGCTCGGTGAAAAACGGCGCGATAAAACGCCACCAATTTGCGTGCGCGCCACCGCCATGGACAAACAATATCCCGCGTCGCGGCGCGGGATCGGCCGACGGCGCCCAACGTAAATAGTGGATCGCACAGTTTTCGACGTTAACAAACCGAGACTCATAAGGTTCGGCGAGGGTCCAATCGAACCACGTCGGCGTCGCGATTTTCACTTGCAGATGAGACTCGGCCACCGGTGGGTGTTGCGGTTTGTTCATCGCCACGATTGTAACCGTTGCTGATTCGACTGCGAAGACGTCTGCGTTTAGCTCGCTATGTGCACAACGTTCAGATTTGTACAATACGGTGGTCAAACAATTTCGATCGACACGATGCAACGACCTAAGCTATGAAACTCGAAGGTATCCGAGTACTCGATCTATCACGGTTCTTACCTGGCCCGTATATGGGCTTATTGATGGCAGACCACGGCGCGGAAGTGATTAAGGTGGAAACCTTCGATGGTGAACCAACGCGTGAACTTGGCCCAAAAATCGCTGGCCATACGGCGTACTTTCGTAATACTCAACGAGGGAAATTGAGTTTACGACTTAATCTGAAAACGACCCAAGGTCTAGAAATCTTCCTCCAGTTTGCGGAACAATCCGATGTCATTATCGATTCGTTTAGGCCAGGGGTGGTCGATCGACTGGGGATCGGCTACGCGGCGGTTAAAGCGCGCAATCCGGGGATTATTTATTGTTCACTTTCGGCGTTCGGCCAAACTGGTCCGCTCGCGGCGAGACCCTCGCACGATCTCGGTGCGCAAGCGATCACAGGAACGCTGAGCTTGACGCAAACTGACGGGCAAGCACCCAGCTTACCAGCAACGCCAACCGCCGATGTGGCACTTGGCTCGCTATCATTGGCAGGAATTATGATGGCGCTTTACCGCCGAGAAAAAACGGGGGTGGGTGATTTTATTGATATGTCGATGACCGATAGCTTGATGTCGTGGAACCCGCACATTATTAGTAACGTTATCGCACACAAGCAGCCGCCAAACCTGGCCGACGAACGCCTTTATGGCGGCGCAGCGTTTTATAACATTTACCGAACTGCCGATAATCGATACCTCGTATTGTCAGGTTCGGAGATAAGCTTTGTTGAAAATCTGCTCACCGCGCTCGAACGGTCAGATTTAATTGATCTCTGCCGGCTACCAGCTGGCGCCGGGCAAAATCCGGTTACTGAATTTTTGCGCGACACATTTATGACGCGCGCGCTCGCTGAATGGGACACCTGGCTTGCCGACAAAGGCGTGTGTTACGCACCGGTGCTCGATCTCTACGCAGCATGGCAACAGCCCTATTTACGTGAACGCGGGATGTTCGACGTAGGTACCGATGGTGTTGAACGCTTAGGTACGCCAATCCAATATCGCGACGAGCCCGGCAAGCCATCCGACAAACTCGCGCATTTGGGCGACGACACAGATGCTTTGCTAGAACGATTGGGCTACGATGCCGAGGCACGCGAAGGCCTAAGAGCCGCAGGCGTTTGTTGATCTCCCTTCGCTAAATTCCGTTCGAAATGACGATATCCCAATCACTCAGCGCTAAACGTTATATCGTGGATGACTTTTCCGCCGCGCAGGAATGGTTTCATTCACGCAAATGGAGCGACGGCTTACCGGTCGTTCCGCCGACAGCCGAACTGGTCGGCGAATGTCTCGATTGGGCATTGCTCGAGGCAACTCAACTGATCGGGATTGAACCCGTGCGCGAGCGCGCGATAACAGCAGAGAAAGTGGCGATTAACGCCGTAATGGCCGGTTGCTTACCCATGCATTTCCCGGTGGTGGTCGCAGCCGTAACGGCGATGTTACAACCGGCTTTCGTGTTGCACGGCGCCACCGCTAGTACCGGCGGTTGTGCAGTACTGGTCGTCATTAACGGGCCGGTGCGCCGAGAACAAAAGATGGACGGCACTTTTAGTGCGCTGGGCGCATCCGATCGCGCAACAACCGTGATTGGTCGCGCCGTGCGGCTAATTCTTTACAACTTACTAGACGTGCGTCCGGGCGAAGTCGATCGGTCAACCCTCGGTCACCCCGGTAAAATTAGTTTCTGCCTAAGCGAAGACGAAGACAATACGCAGTGGTTACCGCTGGCTGAAGAACGCGGTGTACCTCAACACGCCTCGGCGGTTACCGTAATGGCGGCCGGCGCGCCGCGCCAAATAATGAATGAGTGGACCACAGAACCTGAGCTACTACTCGATACCTATGTGGCGGAGATCAAAGCGTCGATGCGACATTACTCAATCTGGCCGGGTAATTACGCAATCGTCGTACCGCCGCAACTGCGTGACCATTTCGATAACGCCGGGTGGTCGAAAGCCGATATCCGCGAATACGTCTATCAACATGCTCGCGTATACCGCCGCGAATGGGCGGCATGCGGCAAAGGCGCCGTGGTGGCAGACAAAGGCGACCGTGAACATGCGGCACTACCGTCACCGGACCACTTGTTGGTGATCGCTGCCGGCGGCCCCGCTGGCGGCTTCGGTGCTGTGATCCCGCCTTGGTTTGGTAAAACCAGTGCGGCGGTAACGCTCGCGATCGGCGCGTGTGTCGATTGCGAAATATGATCGACCGTGTTTACCTATGAGCATTGAGTTTCTCGATCCCACACATGAGGATATCGCGGCGACATTCACGCTAGCGCCGCGACTTGCGACGTTGAGCGGCGCAGTAGTGGCCATTATCTCGAACGGCAAGAAAGGGACGGTTCCATTTTTTGATGCCTTCGAGCGTCGACTAATCGACGAGTATCATGTTGCCGAAGTCGTGCGAGCGACGAAATCCAACTACAGCACACCGGTTGAGCGTGCGCTGTTAAATGACGCTGAACGTTGGAACGCACTCATCGCTGGTATCGGCGACTGAGGTAGTTGTTCGTCATGCAGTTTGCATGACGCGATCATAGGTGAGCGTTGCGGCGTGCCATCGGTAGCGGTGTTAACCTCCGAATTTGTCAGCGCCGGCGAACTCATGGGAAGAGTACTCGGCGCAGCTGAATACGTCTTTGCGACTATCCCACACCCGATCAGTAGCGCATCGGAGTTGACACTCGCGGCGCACGCCGATCAAGCGGCCGCTAAAAGCGTCGAAATTTTATGTGCCGCAACTAATGCCTGCTAAGTCCTGACCAACATTCAGCTGCGTTCACCCTAGTGCAAACCCTTTGGGGACACCCGTGTTCGCTATCGCACCGTAGGTTGGCTCCCCGCTTAAGTGGCTTTCCATAAATTGTCGCGTCAACAGTAACTCGTCCAGATTAATCCCGGTTCGCATACCCATTGCTTCAAGCATAAAAACGAGATCGTCGGTCACCACATTACCGCTGGCACCAGGCGCATACGGGCAGCCGCCAAGGCCGCCAAGCGACGCATCGAAACGACGCACGCCGACATCGAGCGCTGCGTCGACATTCGCGAGCCCGAGGCCGCGGGTGTCGTGAAAGTGCGCGGCGACGGGAATGTCACCGGCCATGGCTAAAATTTCGCGAAAAATCGTCCGGCATTGAGCAGGATTACCGTAGCCTACGGTGTCTGCCACCGCAATTTCATCGGGCCCGAGTGCGATCACCCGTTCGGCCGCGCTTAACACCTCGGCTAATGCGACCTGCCCGGCTATTGTGCAGCCGAATGCGGTCGCTAGCCCTGCACCGATTCGGACATCGGCGAACCTTGAGTTTTCGTCGCGATAGGCAAATACAGTGGCGAGATCATCGATGGCCGCCTCGACAGACTTTCGTAAATTTGCCTGGCTATGCGCCTCCGATACCGACAATGGAAAATTCAGTTGGTGCGCGCCGCTCGCCATGCCCGCGCGCGCGCCGCGTAAATTTGGTACGAGTACGGAGATCCGCAACCCGTCTATGTCGAGGGCGCCAGCAACGACGTCGTTCGTATCGGCCATTTGCGGCAGAAGCTTTGGCGGGACGAACGAGCCAACCTCTATCTCGGGCACGCCCGCCGCTGCTTCGCGCGTTATCCATTCAAGCTTGTCCCGCGTTGCGAATTGGGTTTCGATACTTTGCAATCCGTCGCGCGTCCCAACTTCACGGATCCAAACGTCTCGGTCACTACGCATTGTTTTGTCCTCGGATCGTCATTCAGCGGCCCTTAAAATTAGGTTTGCGCTTTTCGTTGAATGCGCGCACGCCTTCGAGTCGATCGTCGGTGGGCACCATACGATTATAAGCTTCAAGTTCAAACATATATCCGGTATGTCGATCGACTTGGGTCGCGACGGCAATCGATTTCTTCGCCTGGCGTACGGATATCGGCGCATTCGTCGCGATATGCGCTGCCGTTGCCAAAGTTTCATCTAGCAACTCAGGCCCGGCGCAAACCAGATTGACGAGCCCCCATGTAAACGCGTCTCGAGCGCTAAACGGTTTTCCCGTGTAGATTATTTCTCGTGCACGGCGTTCGCCAACTGCATGCGGTAAGTTCATCGTGCCACCTGCGCCCGGCATAATGCCCAAAGTGATTTCGGTCAGCGCGAAACGCGCGTGGTCCGCGGCGTAGAGAAAATCGCAGGCCAATGCGAACTCGCAGCCGCCGCCAAACGCTGCGCCATTGATCGCGCCAATTATCGGTATCGGGCAGTCGCGCACAGCGCGCATCATTTGCTCGAAAATCGCGTGTTGGGTCTGCCACTGCTGGTCGGTCATTCCATCGCGATCTTTAAGATCGCCACCGGCGCAAAAGACTTTATCGCCCCGCCCGGTTACGACGACGCAACGGATCCCCTCGCTATCGACATAGAGATCAGTAAAAACCTGGCGTAAATCGAGACCCATTTGGGTGTTCATCGCGTTGGCCCGTTGCGGCCGATCAAGGGTCAACAGCAATACGTGCTGGGTCGGCCGTTCGAGGGCAATTGTTTCGAATTCCGTGTGCATCGCATAACTGTTACCCAGATGGATGTGCTTTACAAGATACGTTTGCAAATCGAATAAAGCTGGGATTCTTACTGGTACGCTCGGTAAAAACCTAAGGTATACTCGGCCAATGGCTCGAGCTCTTCGATTTTCAATAGTGCTGGTCTCGCTCGCGACGCTTAACGCATGCTCTTACCTCCCATCGTGGGATTTTGCTGTCGGGCGCCCAAAGACTGTCGCCCAGCAAAGCAAGACGCCGGATCCTAACGCGCCCAAACAAGCGGCGCTTGAGACGCGTCAATTCGACCCGGTACCCCCGCAACAAGAGATACTGGGCGATGTCCAAGTATTATTCGCGCATCATGACAATACATTTAGCGGCTTCGCGCGCGAGCACAATCTCGGCTACGATGAACTGCGGCACGCAAACCCTGCGGTAGACCCGTGGCTGCCAGGCGCGGGCACGCCAGTATTCCTACCAACAATGTATATCGTGCCGGTCGCACCACGCGACGGGATTGTGATCAATTTGCCCGCCATGCGTTTACTCTATTTCAGCAACAGCAAGACTAACCCTAACGACGAATCGGAAGCGGCCGTTTTATCGCACCCAATTGGAATTGGCCGTGAAGGCTGGTCGACACCAACCGGTGTTACAAAAGTCACTTATAAAGCGCATGCGCCGACCTGGTATCCACCGGCATCCGTACGTGCGGAGCACGCGGCGCTTGGCGATCCCCTGCCCAGTATCGTACCGCCGGGCCCCGACAACCCGCTTGGCGATCACACCCTAAAGTTGTCGATGCCGGGCTATTTGATTCACGGTACGAACAAACCGGCCGGTGTCGGAATGCGCGTTAGCCATGGATGCATTCGCCTATATCCCGAGGACATCGCGTCACTGTTCGATCGGGTACCGAAAAACACGCCGGTATACATTGTCGATCAGCCAGTGCTCGTCGGCTGGCGTGACGGCGAATTGTATCTCGAAGTCCACCAACCCTTGGTCGAAGATAAACGAGATATCACGTTAATGGCGCACCGAATAATCGCTCAAGCGCTCAAGCGAAAGGGACTTAGCGAGCAGCAACTCGACGAGCAAGCGATTGCAAAGATAGTAAGCGAACGTCGCGGTATCCCTTTCCCGGTAAATGGATCAGAGCGCTATATCGAGGGTTACTTAGCAAACGCAAGGGTGATCAAAAACGATATCGCGCTCGACACAACGAACACCACGGCGAGTCGTTAAGCCGCACATCAACGGCTTGCTAATTACGCCTCCGTAGTTCGGCAACTTTATTTCAGCGCGCTCAGATCGAGCTTCATTCCGGGCTGCGACAAAATTACCTTAGCGCGATGGTCGTGTTCCAGTTTCTTTTTAAACGCGACTGCCGCATCGCGATCACCATGCACTAGATACACCGGCGGGCGATTTTCAAACGCGCCATACCAGGCGCTTAAATCATTTTCATCACCATGGGCCGATAGTCCGCCAACTGTCGATACCTGTGCTTTCACCTCATATTCCGAGCCATGGATCCGTACTTTCGGTTTCTGCTCAATAATTTTTCGACCCAACGATCCATACGCCTGATAGCCGGTAAATAACACACGCGCCTCTGGTCGTGACAGATTGTTTTTCAAGTGATGGAGGATCCGTCCACCACTACACATGCCACTGCCCGCGATAACGACTGCTCCGGAATCGATCTCGTTAATCGCTTTTGAATCGTCTGCGGTACGGCTTAATTCGAGATTCGGTAACGACGGCATGGGGTTCATGGTGCGCGATAGTTTCGTCGCCTCGTCGTCGTAGAGATGCGGGTATTCCCAATATATTTGTGTTGCCGAAATCGCCATCGGGCTATCTAAAAATATTCTCCAACGATCCATACGCCATTGTTTAAAATATTTTCCAAGATGATAGAGGATCTCCTGGCTACGACCGATCGCAAACGCAGGAATTAGTACATTGCCACGGTCCTGTGGGCCGCGTCGAAAAATGTCGCGCAATTGATCTAGCGTCGACGAACGTTCGCGGTGCGTTTTGCCGCCGTAAGTGGATTCCATTAATACGACATCTGCCGACTTTAGGAAATGCGGGTCGCGCAAAATCGGTGTATCGAATTGTCCGAGATCACCGCTAAATACGATAGTGCGGGTTAGGTCTTTTTCCGACACGCGAACCTCGACTATCGCTGAGCCCATGATATGTCCGGCATCATGAAAACGTACCTGGATCCCAGCCACGACGTCTATCCAAGTACTGTATTTATGCCCAACAAAAAAGGTGAGCGCCTTAGCTGCATCCTCACCGTAGAATAAGGGCTCTACCAGCGCCTTGCCTTTTTTCGCACGCCATCTGTTTTCTCGTCGCGCATCCGCTTCTTGTAAATATCCGGCGTCCTTAAGCAAAACTTCGGCGAGATCTTTACTCGCGTTCTGGGTGTGAATGACGCCTTTGAACCCGCGTTTGGTGAGTAACGGCAGCCGTCCAGAATGATCGATATGTGCATGGCTTAATACAACGGCATCGATGGACTCGGCCGCGAACGGAAACGGATCGGCGTTACGCGCCTCATCCTTACGGCCACCTTGGATCATGCCGCAATCTAGCAATACGCGCGCATCACCAACTTTCAATATATGGCAGGAACCAGTGACTTCGCCGGCCGCGCCAAAAAATTCAAGCTCCATAACAGATAAGCTAATCCTTTTGGTATTCCACGATATTTAAACAGAATTGTGCGATGCTTGCGAAAGTCCCGACGGCATCAATCGAATTTCCGAACACGCACGTTCATTTTTTCGCGATAAAAAAATATGTTTTTACCCCTATCTGACGACGACCGCAGCTTATTCAAGCCCGCGATTGTTACCTGGACGTTACTCGTCTTAAATCTTGTTCTGTTTGCGCTGCAGATGTACGACCCGACGATTACGCATATGTTTAGCGTAGTGCCGTGGGAAATAACCAGCGGCCAAGATCTTGTGGAACAGATCAACGTCGGTGTAAAAGGCACGACCGATACCGTAGTATTGCATCACGCACCAGGACCAAGCCCACTGTTTCTGACCATTTTTACCTCGATGTTTCTGCACGGCGGGCTGATGCATCTCGGCGGAAATATGCTGTTTCTGTGGATTTTCGGCGACAACGTTGAACATCGTTTTGGCCACCTAAAGTTTCTTGTACTGTATCTCGTTAGCGGACTCGTCGGCGCGCTCACTCAAGTGCTACTGAATCCGCAGTCACCCGTACCAATGCTCGGCGCGTCCGGCGCAATCGCGGGAATTCTGGGCGCCTACTTGGTGCTCTTTCCGCGCAACAAAGTGAAAACAATATTGTTGTATTTCATCGTTTCATTACCAGCTTTTATCGTGATCGGCTTTTGGATCGTCGCGCAGATCGTCGGTGGGATGGGTTCCATCACCAGTGGCGGCGCGGGCGCTGGTGTCGCCTACGCCGCGCATATCGGCGGTTTAGTCGCAGGTGTAGCGATTGCCTTTGGCTTTCGATTGTTGTTTAAAGGCGAAGAACCAAACTCGGCGTTGCAACATTTTTATAACCACGATCCGCACTCAGTGCGTCTTTGGTAACGCGAGTTACGACTAGCGGTTCCGGTGGTCTCGTTCGCCGGGCTTTTTAGGATGTGCATAGGGATGCGGCCTTTCCGTCTCGTAGGTGAACGGTATCGCTTGCAACCGTTCGACGGATTCATACCAAGCTTCGATCAATCTGTCTTCGCCAACATAGTCGAAAGGATCTTGGATCCGTTGCTCGACATCTCCGCCCACGGTCGGACGATTGTTTAGCAGCCATTCTACGGTTATACCTAGCGCCTCTCTCACACCATGCACATCGCGATAACCGAGGTCGCGCTGAATCTTCGTGGTGTCCATTAATCGATGATGCGACGATAGGCCGGCGTTAAAATTTCGCGCCGGCCGCGCCAACTCGTACGGCATGTTGATCAACTTGAGATCGTGATCCATATAGTCCGAAATTATTTCGATCGTTTGGGCAAACGTAAACTGCTCCTGATCCCCACAGTTATAGATTTGCCCGGCCGACTCGCGCGGATTATCGGCGGCGAGTAATACGCTATGAGCGAGGTTCGCCGTAAATCCTTGAGTCGTTAAATTGTGTCCGCCATCGGCGACGATAAGATGCCCACGCCCATCCAAAATTCGTCGCACGATTGACCATTCGCGCGGCACGAGTTGGCGCGGACCGTAAACATAGGGATAGCGGAAATGCGCGGCTTCAGGGTGATAGTCGAGTACGGCTTGTTCGGTCTGCCGGATGAGAAACGAAAAACGATGTTCTGATTCATCGTCCACCGCCGGTGCATCCTCAGCAACCCCGGCCGGCATGCCGGCTGGACGCAGCCGCTCGGGCTCTAAGTAACCTCGATAACTCGCAACGCCGCCCACGCTAATAATTCGGCCAACTTTTCCTACCAGCGCTTCGGCAAGTAACCGGATTCGACCATAGGTTGCTATCGCAAGATCAAAGGTGCGCCCATCGAGTGATTCGCGGATCGTTTCCAAGAAATGCGGATCACCATGAATGTGTTCGACTTGCGGCGGAATTTCATCGATTTCATGTGTGCCACGGTGAAATATGGCCACTTTGTAACCACGTTCGAGCAGCCCATTAACAATATACGGCCCGGTTGGTCCCGTTCCGCCCACTACTAACGCTTTCATAAATTACGGCCACCCGTTGGGGTTCGATTGAGGATTACGCGATCTGGTTAATTACGGCGAACTATTGTTTAACTAGAACCACTCACGCCGTAGGCTTCGCGGCGCGCAAGAAACGCAGCGACATCCACCGCCATAATTAGTAGATCATGCGCTTTACCTTCACGATCCTTTATGTGGTTTTTCAAGAGCGCCTCATTTTGAAACCCAATCTCTTGGAACAAGTTGCGGCTCGCCACCTGATCGGTCGTCATTTGCGCTGTAATGCGTTCGACGCCTAATGATAAAGCAATATTAAACGCTTCTCGGATCAAAAATCGCCCGATCCCAGTGCCGCGATCAGACGGTAATACAGCGACTCTTAGATTACCCACATGTCGCGTCCAATCCAAATCGTCTTGGTGGATAGTTGAGTAGCCAACCATCTCACCGCCCGAGTTCTCCGCCATAATCGAATGAATACGGCCTTCGTTAACACCGGCCAACCAACGATTAACTCCGCTTTCCTCGGCTAAGTTACGCCGCATATACAATAAATCATGCGCCGGCAGCGCCCGCGAAAAATGCATTATCTCTTCACCATCGGCGGTGGTAATTTGGCGTACGTTGTACCTACTACCTTTCAATTCGATATTTAAAGGATAGTTCTCGAATGCCGAAACTTTGCTGTGCTGGCTCATTAAAACTCTTCTTAACTTGTTCTATTGCGCACGTTCGCTTAACCACTTGTCGAGTTGCGGCCATAAGCGGTAAATCGCATTACCGCCGGCCACCAAACTTACATGCCCGCCTTTGACCAAAATCGCTTGCTTATCTACGCTCGCGACGGCGTCGACGAGTCCCGCCGAGGCGGCGGCCGGAACGATATGATCATATTCCGCCGTGACGTGTAAAAACGGTACGTGTACCGCAGTCAAATCCACTACGTTATCGCCGACCCTGAGCTTGTTTTGGCGAAATTTATTATGCCGTAGGAATTCCTCAAACATTTCCTTTACTAATCGACCGGGAACAGGCAGTTGGTTCGTCGCCCAGTGATCGAAGCGTAAATGCGCCTTAACAAACGCGTCGTTCTCGACGTTATTGAGCAATTGCAGTTGTCCGGCGGATTTCTGTAACGGTCGCAGCGCTTGAATCGACGAATTAACAAAGTCGCCGGGGATCACCCCCAGCTCTTCGACTAAGCGATCGATATCAAACACGTCGGCTTCCGCCCAGCGTTTGTACAGTTCCATACCATCGGCATTATAAGGCGTGGTAAAGCAGGCTAGATTCTTAATCGGGTTTCCGGGTGTGATCGCCGCATACATCAGCCCAAGCATGCCGCCCATGCAATAACCGATCATTGTTACGTCTGGCTCGCCACTACTTTCGACGACTTTACTGACGCACTGACCAAGCATACGCGTTACGTAGTCTTCAAATCCGAGATCTGAATGCGACTTACGCGGCGAAATCCATTCCGCCATATATACATCGTGGCCTTGTAGCAAAAGATATTCGACGAGGCTTTGGCCTTTAGCTAAGTCCAGAATGTAGCCACGCGCGACGGGCGACATCACGATTAAGACCGGGACGCGATAAATTTCATCGAGCATCGGTTCGTAGTGATATAGCCGTACCGTGTCTTCGGTGTAGACCAGTTCTTTCGGCGTGAGGCCGACGTCGAGATCTGTTTCCGTTTGCGGTAATTGCTGTAGTCCGGGAATATTTCTTTCGAGCGCGCGGTTAAAGACGTCCGCGATCTGTCGCTCTAATACTGCTGCACTTTCGTTCACTACGGTTCCCCCAGAACTTCCCCTGGGTTGGTTACTCCTGTATTCGGATTATGAATTAGGGGTTTTGGGTTTTTTTGTTCTGGACGGTTTTTTCTTCGTCGTGGTACCGCTCGCGGCGATGCCGCCTGCGAGCAGTGCTCGTTGTTCACGCATTTCGACTTGCACACCGGCTACGGCATCTTCAAGCTGGCCAAGCCGATCGCTAATGTCCAAAATATCACTACGTGATGGCAAATTTAATGCTGATAGATACTGTGCAAAAGACTCGGAGAACATCCGGTGCACATGCAGATACTCTTGCATCGACCGACCCATTCCTGCCGATACCTTTGGATCTCCCATCATATCGGTGATCGAATCACTCCACATTTTTTCGGATTTCACAATCCAGTCGCGCCACATACGGATAGGGTTTATTTCGTTTTCCGAGCTCATTGTTTTCTCCCGATGGATGTCGCTTTAATCGTTCGCTTGGGCTAGGCGATCGGCCAAGGCGCGGTAGGCGCTCGCCTCGATAATCATGCCAATATGGCTGCCCGTAACGACGCTATTGTTTTCGGTATTGTCCTCAGCGCAGCTTTGCCACTCGACCACACCATCTTTAGTGGAATAAATCGCATACTGCGCCGGCAGAACTGCTTTCGGCTTAATCATGTTGCGCACAAACCCACAGGTGCAGTGCCCGGTTCCACACGACGGTTTTAAATTTCGCCCGACGACCGACGAGCGCTTGAGTTTCAACTTGTCCCACATGCCGACAACCGCAGGATGCGCTTTGACGAGATCGCGAAAGGGTGATCCCATGGTGACAATTCGATCGACAATTTCAGGTGACTCTTGCACAACATATTTTGACAACATGCCGCCAAGACTATGCCCCACAATGCGCACTTTGGTATTCGTTCTGTGATAGATCGCCTGCGCCCGCTGTTGCA
This sequence comes from Phascolosoma agassizii, assembly GCA_035593235.1. Lineage (NCBI taxonomy): Eukaryota > Metazoa > Annelida > Sipuncula > Phascolosomatiformes > Phascolosomatidae > Phascolosoma > Phascolosoma agassizii. Next base: position 41,210 of record JAVJHY011669608.1, read on the forward strand.
AACGCTGTGCGGTGACATCTGGGCAATCCGTGTTCCAAACGATATTCGCCAGATGCGGTCGGTAGCCAATACGTCGCAACCAACGACTCATTTCCAGCATCATCCAATCGCCAGCTAAAAACCCTGGTACCAACAGTACCGGCTCACCGTGCCCGTGAGGTATGCCGAAACCGTAGTAAACCGGCGAGGCTCTTAGACGCATCCATTCGGTTGCCCATCGTGCTTCCAACCATAATGGCGTGCGGACGACCTCGACGGATGGATCTTCGGTAAACGGGTTACTTTTGAGATCCAAGTCGACTACCGCATTCATGGGTTGTTCGGTTGTGTGTTTCTGGGTGAGCGAATACAACTGCCGATCCCACCATCAGCAGCTGCAAAGCTTGGGTTAGAAAAGTAAAATTAAGCAGCGAATTTAGCGAACGGATTACTCCACGCGCCCATCCATTCTTTTGTACCCTCGGCGAACTTTTTGCTGTTGAGCGCAAACGGCTCGACCAATTCCTTTATTTCATTAGCGCCTGCGGATTGTTCTTGGTAGATAGCCTTAACAATTGCTAACGATCGACCTTGCACTTCCGTTAGCGAATCCATCCAGGTCGCCATATTTTTCGCATAAGCATTCGGCTCGCTCGCCATCGCCTTATAGGCAGCGAGGAACTCATGCTGCGTGCTCGACACTGCACTGGTCAACTCTTCCGCCACGGTCATCGTGCGTTTAGAAATCAAATCGAAAATTTGATTGTAGGTTGCTTGTACTTCAATCGCTTTTTCTACGCCATTTTCTACAGATTCTTTGATCTTGGCGTCGACTGGTACTTGGGTTGCCTTTTTCGTCATAACTGCTGTCCTCGAACTGCGCCCCTATAGGGATCTCGGTTAAATTTTCTGATAAGGTGAATCTATGTTCGTAGTCAAACTATATGCAATTTGCACCTAGGTTGCAATAATTATTTTGTGCGTCGCATCAATATTTCGAATATTATGGATAAAACTAATACAAATCAATCATTTAAATCTGGTCGTGACATGCTGACCGCAAGTCTCGCGGCGATTCTCAAGGGCTGGTCCGCATACGGCTACGATCTCGTGCAACGTTTGGAGGACGCGGGATTCGGCGAATACAACAAAGGCACGGTCTACCGCGCCTTGCGCAATATGGAGGCCATGGGCTTGGTCTCGTCATCGTGGGATACCTCCGACAGTGGCCCCGCGCGCCGTATGTATCAACTCACGACAGCCGGCACCCTATTCCTCGATAATTGGATCACAGTTTTGGATTCACATCGCAAAATGCTGGAATCGTTTTCAGCAATGGCCACACCGCCTCCCGGCCAAGGCAACGGCGGTCGGCCAAATGATCGCCGCAAGCCTGATCCAGAACTCGACGGTTGAATATTTCTGGACAAAAGTGCCGCGTGCAAACAGCCTAAGTTTTGCAGCAATTGCGGGTCGCGTAATTCGTTCGTTGTTGTAGCTCATTGGTTTCCCTACGCAGAATCAAAGCCACGTTAATCTATCAGCGCACGAAGAACCTACGAGCAGTCCAACTCCTTCTTGGCCATACCAAGCAGAGCGCTGTTCGATACCTTGGCGTCGAGGTCGACGATGCGCTCGAATTGGCCGAGCAAACCCAAATCTAAACTTCGAAGACAGCGGCCGTTCGCGGACGGTCGCTGTCCGGGCAATACGGCCAGAGGACGTCCACACCACCAATCCCCTCGGATATGCTGCCCACTGGATTTGCTAACGGAGAAGAACTAGGACCCTGCTTGGTTTGCGGGTTTGCTGGACCTAACGGACGGATTTATTTGACGGTTCTACGTACCTGACCGGAGGCGTCATCCGCCTGGTAAAATAACCGTAATTCGCGCCAGCAACGCTTGCAGTCCCGAACACTGACACAGCCCACCCTCACGCTTACAGGAACGCCAGCCATGTCAAAACCGCAGCGACTGATCTTCCAACTCGGGACCAACAACTGGCAGTCGGAGCAGGAGTTCGCGCCGGGCAGTGGCATCCTGCACGAGCAGCACCACAACACCTTCAACGCCCGCCCGGACGTCGTTTGTCACAGCGTCTTCCCTTCGCGCGTACAGCGCTTTACTCGAGCTGATGTACGCGTGTTTGAACTCGAGCATGACATCCCCATTTGCGAATCGGTATCGCCGGTCTCAGCCTATCGCTGGCATAGCATGAGCGCGGACGAGTTTGAGGCCTATCGCAACCGTTTAGGCACTTTCGTCTCGACTTACATCGATGAAGTGGAAGCGACGCTCACCCGCTCAGTTGATCTGTTTATCGCCCATCACGCATTCCCTAATCCGTTGGTCATGGCGGACGTTAATCGCGCCCGGACCGCACGTGGCCTGCG
>JAVJHY011670703.1:0-43527 GCA_035593235.1 Phascolosoma agassizii
CAAATGCCGATTGATCCGCGTCACCCCTATGCCGGCGAATTGGTTTTCACTGCATTTTCCGGCAGCCATCAAGATGCCATCAAAAAATGCCTCGCGAAGCGCCAACCCGGAGATACGTGGAACATCGCTTATTTGCCTATCGATCCGTCTGACCTTGGGCGGTCGTACCAAGAAGTCATTCGGATTAACAGCCAATCGGGTAAAGGCGGTATAGCATATGTGTTAGAACAAGAACAAGGCTTGCAGATCCCGCGATGGTTACAGGTTGATTTTAGTACTGTTGTGCAAAAGCACGCGGAGGAGACAGAATCCGAAGTTGCGCCGGCGAAAATCGTTGAATTATTCGAGCTACAGTATTTCGGCGCGCGCAAACCCTATGACTTAACGGGCTACCAACTCACACGAGAGAACAATGAAGATCAGCTCAAAGCGACGTTAACCGAAAACGGCGCCGCCGTGACATTGAACGGACGTGCCTCCGGGGTGGTTGGCGCTTTTGTCACAGCACTCGAATCTCACATCGGAAAAAGCATTGTGCTGGTCGAATACAACGAGCATACCCTTAACCAGGCCGACGGCGCGGGAGCGGACGCGGTAACCTATGTGCAGCTCAATATCGAGGGCAGGCGTTATTGCGGCATTGGTCGTTCCAGCGATATCCTTGAGGCATCGTTACTCGCCATTCTCGGCGCAGTAAACCAGCCGTTGAGTATCGCGGCAACTAAAGCGGCTTAGTCGCGAACACAATATGCCTGACGCCGGCCGCATGGCCGGCGTTGTGATTTCTAGCGATCTCGTTTGCGAAATTACTTCGTACAAACGACGCGCTTTCGAAAAATAATATCCCCGCATAGTGTCGCAATACATGCGTTGCAGAATTTCAAGTTGATCCGCGGTTTCGACTATCCTGTCTGTCCTGTTATTTCAACCGGCCGCGCCCGTCTACGAAGCTTTTGCGCGGGATCTGTTAACGCTAAACGATCTGCCTACCCTCCAACAACGTATCGGTAATCGCTCTTGGGCGATAAGGAGCAATATTGGTCATCATGGTATCGGCGGTTGGATTCGACCGAGCGCCGGACACCGAGTTACAGACAGTAGCACTACCACACGAATCGTTACCGACATCGTTCAAAATCAATTGCAATTTGGGGTTGATGTTCCTGCGACCATCGGCGATAGCAGCGAGATCGTGGTCGGTATGAATGGTGGCTTCGGGCGGGCACGAACCGAGGTGGATTCGGTATTTGGCAACGGCGATATTGACTCGGATAACTACACTGTCGGACTAACCACAACCTGGTATGAGAGCAATGGTTGGTATGCAGATGCGCAACTACAATATAGCAAATCAAACAGTGAATTATCCTCCACGAAACTCGGCCAACTCGGCGATATTGATGGCCATACCTTGAGCAGCTCCCTCGAAACGGGCAAACGCATCGAGGTCAATCCCAAACGTCATCTCACGCTAACCCCGCAGTTACAACTACGCTATACCGACGCCAATTTTGATCGCTTTGTCGGCGTGCATGGGGAACAAGTTTCTGTGGCTGATACTAATAGTTTGAAAGGCCGTGTAGGCGTGTCGATCGATCACCAAACAACAGGCGCGGACAGACAGGGTCAAGCGAGCCTCCAGCACGTATATGGCATTGCGAATATCGTTCACGACTTCGACGGCGAAACTGATACGGTCGTTTCCGGCACCTCTCTGCTAAATAAACCTGACCAAACATTTGGCGAGCTCGGGGTTGGTGGCAGCTATACCTGGGCGGATGAAAAATACGCCGTTTATGGGGAATTGACTGCGGGTACGAGCTTAGAGAATTTCGCTGATAGCCATATCTTTACCGGCTCGGTCGGGTTCCGAATGCGTTGGTGATCGGCCCTTGGTGTTGATGTTCTGACTCCGGTGCATTGTTCGTTTAACTGACAATGGACAACTACGTGCACTGCCAAAAGATGGTTTCCTGTCAGGCAAACGGTGGTTGTGCGCTCGGAATATGTTGCTGCTCAATAAGCTCGAGAGCGATGCCATCGGGATCACAGAAAATGACAATCTTACGTTCGCCGAAATCGCCCATATCCCAAGTTTCGATAGGGCCTACGCCTGGATAACCGGTTAGCACGAGGCGATTGCGGGCGGCCTCGATATCATCGACTTCAAACGCAACACGCACGATGCCGATATTGGTCGGCGATTGATAAGGCTCACCGAACGGTTTTGGCACATCCCATTCGAGTACATCGATGGGACTTCTCGAATCCGTGCGCACGGCCAATAAGGTCGCGGCAAATCGCATCTTGCCATCGGTGAATTCGCTGCCATCGGGATTAAGTAGTACATCACCAAGTGAGCCGTTCGTTACCGGTTGCAATTGATCTGGCGCTAAATACACGGTTAGATCGAGCCCCATGAGATCGCAATAGAATCGATATGAAGTTTCCAAGTCGCGCACGTTAAGGTTGCAATGATGCATCATGCCCGGGTAGCGGATTGCACCGGTGGGATCATCGGCGCCAATCATCTCCAAGGTATTTCCGTCGGGATCTCGGAAAGCAAACACCGTTACCGCGAACCCTTCTGGTGTGAGTACGATCTCGCTTGGTTCGCGATACGGTCTACCGCCGTTTTTAATCACATTCGCGTAAGCCTCGTTCAGATCCGTGACGAGCGAGTTCTGCCGATAAATGCCCACGTGGTTCGCTTCGCGATACGGCATACCCACGGGCTTTGGCGTTTTCCATTGGATAAGATGCAACAACCGTCCGGGATACTCCGCAACTAACTCCCCCGGTGGCCCCACGTCTTTACAGTTTTCAAGGACCCAACCTTCGAACTCACCACGCTCGATGCCGAGCCCGCGATACGCTTGCACCGGACCGTTTATACGCTGGCGCCGTTGGACTGGAAAGGTATTCTCATAAAATTCGACGGCGCGATCGAGATCCGTTACGTTGATCACGACATGCGCGAATCGGTTAATGTGACCGCGCAAGCCGACACTTAAACGATCGACCGGTGCGGACGGATTTTTGTCGTCAACGTTAGCCATTTATCTCGGTCGCGCGTATTTTCTGACTAAACGACGATACCCTAATAAACCAGCGATCGGCGCCAAAGCCGCCACGACAATTCGAACGCCAGTGGCGGCCGGCCGAATCGTGTCTCTAAACTCCGTGAAAATTGCCGATCGCACCCAGATTGATGGCATGCCTTGAGCGTCCGTGTGTCCGTCTTGAGCGAGCCCAAACAGCGTTCGGAAAAAATCGTGATTACGCCCTGCCGGTCGGTACGTCTCTACCGCGACGGTTTCCTCGTCGCCAGGATTCCACTGGAAATGGAGCGCGCTCGGTGGCGCTGCATAACTTTCACCCGCTTTAATGATCTTATGCTCGCCGTTGATCGTGACGTGCATTTCACCGGAGAGCACGGATATTTCTTGTTCGACATTTGGATGACAATGTTCTAGCGGAATTTCGCCGTGAGCACGTAATGCGTATTCGATCTTGAATATCTCGTCGCTCGATTCAAGCACGCGCATGGTTTCACCGGTAACCGGGTTTTCAAGTATTTCTTGGGTCACAGCAAGTCCTCCAGAATAATTGAACGACACCGTCAGTGTGTTCGAATCAAGGCGGAAATACCACAACAGCTGGATTCATGCCTGCCTGATACTAAGCAGGGTAGGCTCGCTGAATTTTTCACTTACACACTCGCTCGATCGATGCTAGCGTACTAATGAATTCACAAAAGATACCCAACAATGACGCGGGAGAAATCACTATGATCAAGGGCATCGCAATAGTCACTAAGAAATCGGATATCACTGAGACAGACTTTCATCGACACTGGCGCAAAACCCACGCACCGCTAGCACTAAAAATGAAAACCCTGCGACGTTATGTGCAAAGTCATCGCTCCAGTTCCGGCTTTCCGGGGTTTGAAACTTGTCCATACGACGGGGTCGCAGAGATCTGGTTCGACGATCTTAAGACCATGCTTAATCTGGCGAACGACCCAGACTATATAAACGGCGCACAAGCCGATGAGCCCAATTTCATCGACACGAGCTCTTTATGTTTCCTCGCGACTAACGAGCATGTATTGATTGAGGGACCGGAAATCGAGAAAGACACGTCGCTTATTAAGGCCATATTTCTGCTGCGGCGACGCACCGACATGGATGTCCTCGAATTTCAGGATTATTGGAAGAATGCACACGCACCGCAGATCCCAACGGACGCCGGGATTGTGCGCTATGTGCAATGTCATACCGCGCCAGAAACTTATGGATCGACGACACCAGCATACGACGGTGTCGCCGAGCTATCGTTCGAGGATTTTCAAGCTTTCGAAGCTTATTGGACGAGTGATCGTATCCAAGCGATATTCGCTGCCGATGCACCGAAGTTTCTCGATCCGGAAAATTGCACAGCGTTTCTTGCCGAAGAAAATCGCGTACTGTGGCCTTAATCGCCGAACCGACATTCAATATCTGAAATCTGATCAGGACTATTACTATGCGTAAAAGAAATATCCAGCGCGCGCTGCTTACTGTGCTATTTGTGCTAAACACCAACGCAGTGGCCGACAACAACCCGGTGGACGAGAACTGGTGGCCAAGCGAATTCGGTGCAGACGATCGGGCCGGTGCGACGAACTACATTACGCCAGAAAAGAGAGTCACCGCGGCCACCCTAGTTAAGCATGGCGAAGTCGCGACTTTAGGCATGCCCTATCACGCGCGCATGCCGCTTTTTCCGGGTCGTATATATTCGTTATCGATCCCCGGCGGTGGTAAACCCACGCATGACCTCGCGTGGTCGGGCGAAGGTTACCGACAAACATTCATGGACGAACTCGTGACTGCGCAAATCGGACAGGTCGGTACGCAGTTCGACTCGCTTGGCCACCCGATGATTAAAATCACTGGCAAGACGGCTGAAGGTTACAGAGACGGGAACTATCTTTATAACGGCAGGCGCCTCGAAGACATCGGCGGTCCTTACGGACTGCGCGAGGTCGGTACCGAAAACGTCGGGTCGTTTTTTACCCGCGGGATTATCATCGATCTGGTAAAGCTAAAAGGGCGAAATCTACCGATAGGTTATCCCATTACGATGGAGGATTACCGAGCGGCGCTCAAGCAGGCGGGTATTGAAGACGCAGGACAAGGCGACGTCGTTTTAATACGCACGGGTTGGAACGATTTGTGGCGTAACAATTTGAATAAAACGGCGGGCCAAGCTACCGCAGATAACGCCGCGTTCAATTCAGGCGGCCCCGGCGTGTCCGCCGAGGTTTGCGACCATTTAGCGAATCGTAAAATCGCCATGCTAGGTGCTGACAATTGGGGCATTGAACCTTACGATTTTTCTGGGGAAAGTGAATGGCCGACCCCGTTTGAGAAACTCGAGGAATGGGCCTATTGCCACATGAATTTGTCCACGCGACGTGGAATTTATCTATTCGAGAATCTTGATCTCAAAGATCTTGGCGAGCGCGGGCCGGGTGAGTTTCTATTTAGCTGGGCCCCGTTAAAGCTCGTCGGTGCGACCGGCTCACCAGGCAACCCCATTGCTGCGTGGTAATGCCAACCGAATGCCACGCCGAGGATACCGCCTAACCAGCGTTCGCTTTAACCTCTATTCGGCGGCGATGTAGGACCGGCTCGGTATAACCATTCGGATGGTGGACGCCACCAAACACCAGCTCACAGGCGGCCTGGAAAGCGATCGACCCATCAAAATTTGGTGCCATCGGTTTGTAACTCGGATCATCTGCGTTTTGTCGATCGACTACTTCGGCCATCCGTTTCAAGGTTTCAAGCACATGCGTTCGCTTTACGAAATCATGGCGTAACCAGTTTGCGACGTGTTGCGAAGAAATACGCAAAGTCGCGCGATCCTCCATTAAACCGATGTCGTTAATATCGGGGACCTTGGAACACCCGATCCCAGCATCAACCCAGCGCACGACGTAGCCTAAAATCCCCTGGCAGTTGTTGTCCAGCTCGCGTTGGATCTCTATATCGGAAAGCTTTGCGCTCCCCAATAAAGGGATTTTCAACACATCATCGATTTTCGCTCGGCGCCGCGTTTTTAGTTCATCTTGACGATCACTAACCAGCAATTTGTGGTAATGCAGTGCGTGTAGGGTTGCCGCCGTCGGCGACGGGACCCAGGCCGTATTCGCGCCCTCTTCAAGATGATTTAGTTTCGAATCCAGCATCTCCTTCATTAAATCCGGTTTCGGCCACATCCCCTTGCCGATCTGCGCCACACCCTGTAAACCACACGCCAGTCCAACATCGACGTTCCAATCCTCATAGGCAGCCATCCATTGCTCTTGGCGCATCGCTTGCTTGCGCACCATGATGCCGGCTTCCATTGAGGTGTGAATTTCATCGCCCGTCCGATCCAAAAAACCCGTATTGATGAAAATAAGGCGTTCTTGCGCGACCCGAATACACTCTTTCAGATTTACCGTGGTGCGCCGTTCTTCGTCCATAATCCCAATTTTTAGTGTATTACGTGGCAACTTCAGCACATCTTCGACTTTGGCAAACAATTCGCATGAAAACTCGACCTCTTCCGGACCGTGCATTTTCGGCTTCACGATATACATCGATGCAGTCCGCGAGTTACGCAGCTGATTCAATTTCTTAATATCGTAAAGTGCGATTGTGGCGGTCACCACCGCATCCAAAATGCCTTCCGGCACCTCTTGGCCGTTCAGTAGTACGGCCTCGTTGGTCATTAGATGTCCGACATTACGCACCAACAACAACGACCGCCCGTGCAATGTGATCGGTTTACCTTTGGCGTTTAAGAAATGTTTATCGTCCGTCAAAGTCCGATTAACGGTGACGCCTCCCTTGTCGAACTTCTCACTCAAATTACCACGCATTAAGCCTAGCCAATTGCGGTAAACCTCGGCCTTATCTTCACCATCTGCCGCGGCGACTGAATCTTCGCAATCTTGAATTGTGGTGATCGCCGATTCGATAACCAGATCCTTCACGTTGGCAATATCGACCGCGCCAATTGAACTAGATGGATCAATTTGGATGATCACATAGAGATTGTTGTTCCGGAGCAAGATCTCCGCCGGCGCATCCGCACGACCATTATAGCCAGCGAACTTTTTCGGTTCGGCCAAGCCAGCGACCCGACCATCGGCGAACGATGCCTTAAGTGCACCTTGGTCGACGGAGTAATCGACAACATCCGCGTGCGATCCGTCCGATAATGGCGCGACTTCATCGAGAAAGGCACGTCCAAATTCAATAACCTTAGTACCGCGAATTGGATTGTATTCACTACCTGCTTGCGCCCCATCCGTTGCGGGGATTGCATCCGTTCCGTACAGCGCATCGTACAATGATCCCCAGCGCGCATTGGTGGCGTTGAGTGCGTAGCGTGCGTTTTTCACCGGCACGACGAGTTGCGGGCCCGCTATGGTCGCGATTTCCGCATCGACATTTTGCGTCGCAATATTGAAATCTGGCCCCTCCGGTAGTAAGTAACCGATCTGCTCAAGGAATTTTCTGTATTGCTTATGATCGTGCGGTGCGTCGCTCCGGGATTGGTGCCACGTATTTATCTCAGCCTGAATTTGATAACGCTTTAACAGTAAAATATTGTTCTTCGGTGCCATTTCCGTGATGACGTCTTCGAGTAACGTCCAAAACGAATCCGCCTCCATACCGAGATCTGGCAGTATTTCGTTCACGACTAGCTCGTGTATTGGTACGGAAACTTCCATTGAGCTATTTGTAATGGGAATATGAGTGGTCGCTGTACTGAGGACGCCGGATGTCATACTGCTTACCTTAAAAACTGACTAAATAATTAAATTCTCGGCCGCTCACGCGAAAAATTTCCCGTGATGTAACTCGAGGCCCTAATAGACCTGACCATTATCTATTATCGGCGATTTGCGCGGGGGTGCATACTGCGCAAATTGCAGTGATTATCTACGTCAATGTCGGCCGGTCGATCTCGAAACGATAACTGATCGGATCTGGGCCAAACGAATATTACTAGCGACGGAATTTGATTCCGAGAACGCTCTGTCGCTACCATGCATATACCTACATCAACTTCCACCCAGCGGAGAAGACAACTAATGAAACAATTCTTATATTTCATCGCGCTCGTCGCGTTCTGCGCGCCGGCGCTTGGCGAAGATTGGTACCCATCAAAATGGGGCAAAGATGACACGATCGGCGCGGCAAATTTAGTAACGCCCGAGCGTATCTTAGCGGCGACGAAGCTTGTCAAAACCGGCAAGCGCTACGCCTTAGGACAAGTCACTGGGCGCGATACGCCGGCTTTCGGTACGCGGACGTTTGAATTGTTCGCCGTCTCGCACGGCGGCGTGTTCGACGGTACCGGCACACCATATAAAAATAATGCGATGACCACGAACGACGATTGGGCCCTGGTATGGATGGGCGTCGGTTCGCAAATCGATGGGCTAGGTCACGTCGGGATCGACCACGTGTATTACAACGGTAACCATGTGAAAGACTTCTTCTCCTCTGGTGGCTTGAAAAAACTCGGCACCCATGACATCCCACCGATCGTGAGTCGCGGGGTAGTGCTCGATATCGTCGCCTATTTCAAAGAGAAAGACCCAAGCAAAGTGATGAGCGTCGAAGGTTTCGAGATGCTCGGTGCTGGAACCGCGATCAATCAAGCCGAGATCGACGGCGCACTTGCGATGCAGGGTATCTCCTTGCAAGCAGGTGACGTCGTGCTGCTGCACACCGGTTACATGGAAATGGCCGATATCGATGTCGATCGCTATAAAAAATCAATCCCCGGATTAGGAGTCGAGGGCGCGAAATACCTAGCGGGGTTCGACCCAATCGCGGTTGGAGCAGATACGTTTGCGCTCGAAGTCATTCCATTTGAAAACGAAGAAAATGGTTTTGAAGTGCACCTAGAACTGATCCCAAAGCGCGGCATTTATATTCTCGAAAATATGGTGACGCGCGCATTAGTTGCCGACAAAGCTTGGGAATTCATGTTTGTGCTCGGGCAGGCGCGTATGGAGGGTGCGGTGCAAATGATCATCAATCCCGTCGCCATCCGATAACGCTTAAGCGACGGCCATAATCGCTTGGGTAGGCTAGCTGACAAAATTGCCGTCGTGGTCGGCGCCGGCCAAACACGCGGCGCAACTATCGGCAACGGCCGCGCAACGGCAATCCGCTTTGCCGAGGAAGGTGCCCACGTGTTGCTAGTCGATCGCGACACGGATTCTGTGGCCGAAACCCTGGCGATGATCGAATCACGCGGCGGCAATGGCAGCTGTCTGATCGCCGATGTCACCGAGGAGGCCGCTTGCCAAGCGATCACCGAAACGTGTATTGAACGTTACGAGCGCCTGGATATTCTACATAACAACGTTGGGATCGGTCTTAACGATCGTGGGCCGACGAGTATTACCGAGGAAGTTTGGGATCGGATTTTCCAGGTGAATCTAAAATCCGCGATGCTAACCTGTAAACACGCGCTACCGATTATGCGCCAGCAAGGTCACGGTAGCATTATTAATATCTCTTCGATTGCTGCTATCTGCGAAATGGGGCTGGTTAGTTATAAAGCATCGAAAGCCGCGTTGAATGCCTACACCCACACCTTAGCAACGGGCGGCGCGAAATACGGGATACGTGCGAACGTTATCATGCCGGGATTGATGAACACGCCAATGGCGATCGAAGGCTATGTCGCTGCTGGCCACGATCGCGAAGCGTTAATCAAAAGCCGTAATGCGAGTGTACCGCTCGGTGCCAATATGGGGACGGCCTGGGATGTGGCGAACGCTGCGTTGTTTCTTGCCTCGGACGAAGCCAAATTTATTACCGGCGTGTGCCTGCCGGTAGATGGCGGGCAATCTGCATTAATCGGCTAACCACGCTTTAATCTCGCGGCGTGAACGCTAAGACGCAATGTTCGCGTTGAGCGCACTTTCAGTTGCCGGATTACCTAGCACGCGGGTGTGCTCCATGACTCGAACTTCGTCGTAGTTATACGGCCTGGCACGATGGAGCAGGCAACGGTTATCCCACACGACGACATCTCCCGGCGACCACGAGTGTAAATACGTGCGCGGCGGCTGGCAGGCGAATTCGACGAGTTCAGTGAGCAAAGCGTCGGCTTCGTCGTCCGTAAGACCTGGGATCCGCCCCGCGTGGCGCCCGATATACAACACTCGACGACCCGTCTCTGGGTGCACTTTCACGAGCGGGCGCAGCGGCGGTTCGCCGTCGAAGAACCCATAGCCAGCGCCCACCGGTACCTCGTGCCCGATTTTCGCTTGCGAGTAAAAGTACGAATGGTAAGCGTTAAGATCGGCGATGCGCGCTTTCATCGACTCATCGAGCGCGTCGTAAGCCGCACGCATATCTGCCCACTCGGTTTCACCACCGCTGCTGGGTAGCACGTGGGCAGACAAAACCGATGCCTTTGCTGATAACGGCATGTAAGAACTATCTGTGTGCCAACCTTCGTTACCGCGGAGCAGCTTTATTTGGAAGGATTCGGGATCGAACAATTTCCCGTTTAGCGCCCGATTAGAGATTGGGATAGTCTTAAAATTTTCGACCAAGATCTCAATCTCACCGAAACGCATCGCAAACTCGAGCTGTGCCTGTGCCCCCAAGGTTTGTTCGGGAAACACGAGCACCGCGTATTGATTAAACGCATTTTCGATCTCCAACCAACTCGGCCCATCCAAGTCGGCGAGATATTGCCCCGTAATCGTCGCCCCTAACGTGGCATCGATTGGCTCAATAGTGAGTGCCATCACGTTCTCCTACAACCGCTGTCGCGCATCGCATCGATTGCGCGATAGTAACGATAAATCAATTGTAACGCGCCCGGGCATCGAGTGAAGGTGTCCTTGGGCAAATTACGACGAAGTTAAATAATACGCCGGCACGAACCTGCTGTACCGAGGTGAAGTCCGCAAGGTGTAATGATAACCTGCGGCTACTAGCAGAAAACACGCGTGGTCGAACCGTCCAAATAATAATTTCCGAGGGCTACAGAACAAACAAGGAGGGTTATTCAAGTGCAACAACGAATCCGGGGCGATAAATCGCCCATCTCCAGCGAGGAATTAACAAAAATTGATTTGTGCCGATCCTTGAGTGGTTCGGTACGCGACGATATTGCACGCCATGCAAAGCGGATTGTTATGGCCGCCGGCGGCGAAATCATTGGTCAAGCAGACGCCTCCGGCCACGTTTATTTTCTGATCGAAGGTAAGGTCCGGGTCAATATGGCAGCCGCAAGCGGTCGTCAGATCACCTATCAAATCCTCGAAGCTGGGCAAATTTTCGGTGAGCTGTCGGCGATCGATAGCCAACCTCGTACCGCCGGCGTATTCGCTGAAGAAGATATTATTCTCGCGCGTATTGAAGCACCCGCGTTCAAATCACTATTAGAACGACACGCGGAATTCTCTCTCGCGGTGATCCGCCGACTCGTGGGCCTCTCTAGATGGCTGTCTGATAAGGTTTTTGAATACCATGCGTACGACGTTAAAGGCCGCATCTATTCTGAATTGTTACGCCTGACGAACGGCATAGAGGGCACCACGTTCGTACTAACCGATCGCGATATGGCGAGCCGGGTTGGAACGACGCGCGAAAACGTGACGCGCATATACGCGGATTTGAAACAAAAACAAATTTTGAGTCGGCAACATACAACCATAACGATCGTGGATCCGGAACAACTCCGTGCACTTCTAACGAAGTGCGAGTTCGGATAACCACCGGTGTCGCATGCGCCGCGACTAGCTAGACCGCTGCGGTTCGTAAACGTCGCCCACCTAAGAAAGCTCAATTGCCTACACAAGCACGTGTAAATTGTCACAATCCACGGCGTAAAGTTTGCGGCAAGATGTTTGCAGTTTGATTCAATAACAAAAATCGCCGTCGGACCGCGACATTGCGGTTTGGAAAGGAGGAGTTATGGGAGTAACCAGCAAACATCTAAATCGCAGCACCGACTTAGTCGTCGTCATGCCGATCAAATCTGGCTTAGTCCCGGCGCTAGAGACTAAGACTTACGCTTCGCGACTGCGGATCGTACTAAAGACATTCGATAAGCTCCGTGTTATTTCAAGGGAGGCGGCCTTGGCGCGACCGTTGTCCGACGCCGTGGACCGAATTCGCGTTATTCATGCATTTCGGTTCGCGATGATCGATCACGACGCAAAATTATTGCTCGCGGTCACTTTCGATGGCCCATTCGAATCTTACATGCGGGTCATTTGGCGTGACCTCGGCGCGCTCATGAACCCAATCTTGTGTAATTGCGACGCCTACCCGGGCGCGAATTCAACAAATTTCAACGCGTTCCAAAAATGGGTTCGCGACCATCAAATCGGGAGCGATTTTATATACAACGTTAACGACGACACCGTCAAAGATATCTTGTTTCAACGCGAGTTAGCCGAGCGCCAATTAGCGGACCGATCGGCGACAAGAGTCGATCTCGAAGCGGCAAGTTTAATCGTGCCGGACGCGCAAAAAGTAGCGGCAACGGTAGCACGGAACAACCAAGCGCTTACGTTACGCACTGGTTTCGGCGCCATTTCTGCGCTTTACCGACTCGCTGGACTTTATACCCAGGATCCCGAACGACAATGGTTCTTGGCCGCCGCCCACGACCTACTTGTTGAATTTAATCAGATTTACCCAACTGCAAAATCGACGTTAGATCCCAAGATTTTGGCGCGTTTTCGCGATCCCTTGGCGTGGTACGAGATGGCCTCAGCATCAACAAACGGTGCGCAGGAGGCCCGCGCAAACGTCCCAAAGTCCGCACGCCGTGAAATACAAGGCGGCATTCTCAACGGTTACAAACGGATTACGCACGGCGCGTTCGTCTTAATCCGGATTACCGATGCGAGCGCCGCGCGCGATTTCTTGGCCACGCTACCGATTACATTCGCACACGACGATCACGACAATGCACAGCTTTATATAAACGTTGCACTAACTTTAAGCGGACTCAAACAACTGGGGTTAAGTGACGTCGAAATCTCGCATTTACCTAAAGAATTTCGCGAAGGGATGGCGGCGCGCGCCGGCATGTTAGGTGACGTACGCTCCAATCACCCATCGAATTGGCCGCTACCGGCACGCAATTGGCCACCAGAAGTTGACCATATTCCGCAACGGGTGCAACTGTCGAGCGTTGATATCGTGTTGCAACTCCGATCATCAACCCCGGTACCAAACCACCCCGACGCTTGGTTAGATGATCCGGCGCACCCAACGTGCGCCGCGCTCGAACGATTTAGTACCACACCCGGCGTGCAATTTCTGAGCGTAGAAGCAATGTCACAGCTGCGCGACCCGAGCGGCGAAGTGCGTGATCATTTCGGCTTCGTGGATGGCAAAAGCCAACCCGTTGTCGGCGCACAAGAAAACCGGCGTTATTGGGACGATCAGGTAAACGCCGGAGAAGTTCTGCTCGGCTACCCAAATGATCGTGGCGATGGTCCGCGCGCCGAACTCCACGAGTTTCTTGCCAATGGCACTTTTCTCGTCGTACGAAAATTACGCCAGGACGTTGACCATCTCGAAGCGGTTATCGACGAGCACCGCAAAGAAATGCGCGACGTTGGTCTAACGCGGGACGGCCTAAAAGCGAAATTAATGGGCCGCACTCTCGATGGTGATCCGTTGGCCCGAACCACAAATCACCAAATTGTGGGTAACGATTTTAATTATGTAGAAGATCTCGACGGTCAAGGATGCCCGTTGCAGGCGCATGTACGACGCGCAAACCCCCGCGACCCCACCGATCGGTTTGGTAAAACTAGCCCACCGCGCATCATTAGACGTGGCATGTCTTACGGGCGGCGCGATGAAAACGCCGATCGGGGGCTGATGTTCATCGCTTATAACGCTAGTATCGCCGAGCAATTCGAAGTGATCCAAAGCTGGATGAGTGGCGGCAACTCTAGCGGCTTATCGTCGCGTCAAAGCGATCCGTTTCTCGGTGTACCGCAGCTGGGGCGGAAACGTACATTTCGCACCTTGATTAACGGAAGGGTGTTCCGCTGCGATTTAGACGGCGGTGATGCCCGGCCATTAGTGCAACTTGAATGGGGGCTTTATGCGTTTGTGCCGAGCCGTAAGGCGCTAAGTCGTCTCTCTAGAAAACCCGCAACGCTCGCGAGCGAATCGACGGGCGAACTTGCCATCCGTGGCGAAGAACTCATCGAGACATTAGGCAAGGCGATTCCCGATACGAGTGCTGGCGAAACGGCGAGCGATATGTGGCGCGGGTTTCTAGAAGATACCACCGGCACCGATCACGCGAGCGAGATTTGGGCCGCCGTGCGCGAGAACCATAATGGTGTGTTACGCACGCCGTTCGGCGTCCTCGTTGGTAGTAACAAGGCGATGGAGGCAGTCCTTAGCAACGACACGGCCTACTCGACTTGCGGCTACCTCGCGCGCATGCGCGAATCCTTTGGCGAGATTTACTTAGGCCTAGACGCCGGTGAAACCTACGATCGCCTCGCGACTGCAACGAATGCAGCAATTCAACAGGTGTCGGAAAAAGACGCCTTCGACCTTGCACTTAAAAGTACGCGACGGTTTTTTGGGCATATGCAGCCTGGCGAGGGGGAAACAAACACCGTAACGATGATGGAGTTATCTGATTGGGTTCTAGGGGAACTCTCATACCATTGGTTTGACCTACCAGACGAAGTGTATATCGAACTCGGACCACTTGGCCCCAGCGCCAAACTACCTCGTTGTCCGGGCGCTTTTACGCCGCCGTCGCGCTATATTTTCTCGCCAAACCCAGGCGACCTCGCCGCGACGATGGCGAAGACCGAAGGCCAAGCATTATTCCAAGCGGTCGAAAATTTCGTGCGTGAAAAGCGCGGCAAACGCGGTGCACCGCGCGGCGCTTTAACGCAAGCCCTATTCGATGCTATTCCCAGCGACGATAGCCTACTAGCACGCACCATTATCGGCGCCATGATGGGGTTTTTACCCACCGTCGACGGTAATTTTCGAGTCTGCATGTACACCTGGACGAGCGACCAGTCGCTGTGGCGGATTCAAGAAGATTTTCTTGCGCATATGGCTACAGATCCCTACGCCCGGGCGCGCGCAATATTGTTAAAGCCGTTAATGATGGCGATGCAGAAACGACCTGTTCCAATGTCGATATGGCGCACCGCAACTCGCGCGACGCATCTCGGTGGTGTGCCAATCAAATCCGGTGACAAGCTGGTGCTCGGCATCACTTCGGTTACCCAAGAAAAACTTGGCGTACATCAACAAGATGTGTATGCAGTGTTTGGCGGTCGGCGTCGCTCAGACGACGTCTCGCACCCCACTCACGCCTGCCCCGGGTATGCGATGGCCATGGGGGTGTTGCTTGGAATGATCGCGGGACTCGTCAGTTCTGGCACCTTGCTCGAGGCGGACTCACCGCTGAGTGTTAAAATCCGTTCCTAGCAAGCTGCTGCGCTTGCTCAGCGTGCCATACCATACCGAGCGCTGTAAACGTGTCGATAGTAGTCTGCAAATCTTTCATTCCGGGCAGGCTAAGCCCTAAACGCCAACAGAGTAATTCGTTAAGGGCGAATTCATGGCACGATCCGCGCACAGTTGCTGCGTGGTGCGCCGCCAATAGCCAGCGGCCGACGGGCGCAGTGCAAACGTTTTCGGGCATTGCCGCAAGCGCTCGGCAGGCCATTGCCTCGCCGAGACGATCGGATTTTCGCGCCCGTTTTAAGGCACGCGCAGCGTAACGACGCGCTGCCTCATAGTTGCCTAACTCCACATATATTTCCGCCAACCAACCATAGTTGAGCGACGTAAACAGCGCTTTACTTTGGCGTTCTAGCCAGGTGGTCGCATCAACTATGTCCTGTATGGCACCCGGGTCACGTTTGAGGCACCAGTGGGCGTAGCCGCCGAGCGCTTTACACATCGCAAAAACGTATAAACTGCGCACCCTAGATCCAATACGGGCGCCCCGCGAGGCCGTACGATACGCCGCATCCCAGTCTCCTTGCCAAAGCATCACCGCTGCTTGCAACGCCAATACGGAGCCTTCCACCTCATGCTCAGACCCGCCAATCGCGTTTAGCGCATCGCTGAAGACATTCCCCGCTTCATGAAATTTCCCTTGATCGCCTAGTATCGCGCCACGACACGCCAAGGTATACGCTAAACCGATGGCAGGCCGCCCCGCGTCGCGGTTTTGTCGCCGGGTGGCAACGGCATCGCCAAGCAATTCCAACGCCTGCGGGTAATCGCACGCGGATGCGCGCGCTTGACCGGCAGTTGCTAGGATTTGCATGGCGAGTCCCTCATCACGAGCGGCCCGTGCCCCGCTAAGCGCCCGCTCACACCATGCGATGGCCGGTCGCGCGTTGCCGAGCGCATAGCAAATGTATCCCAACCAATATTCCGCGCGCGCGAGTGCCGCCCGATCCCCGTGATCGCTGGCGAGTTCAACGGTACGACGTAAGGTGCCGAGTTGTGCAGGCGATGGATCGTAGACGCACACTAAGCCGAGCCGTTTAGCGATTGAAAACCACTGCGTATATCGGCTCGGGGTTAGTTCTAAGCGGTCGAGTGCATCTAAAGCTGCTCGATATTGTGCCGCCGCTTCGTCGAGCGCCGAGGCACGCATCGCTTTATCGCCGGCCAACGTTGCGTAGTGTGCGCCCTTGTCGGTGGTGCCTGCCGCGAGATAGTGATGCGCTAGTGCTTCAAATTGATCGAGCTGCGGGTCCTGCTCATGCGCCTGCTCTATCGATTGCGCGATCTTGGCATGCAACTGCTGCCGTTCGTGTAAGCCGACGGAATCGTATACAACGTCCCGTACGATGCCATGCTTGAATCTATAAATATCGTCATTACTATCGACGAACAGAAAATCGTTTGCCGCTAGCTCTTGGAGTATTTCGCTGCGATTGTCGACTCGCAGCAGACGATTTGCTACCCACGTCGGAATGACACTGCCGAACACGGCAGCCGCTCGCAGAAATTCGGCTGATCCGCTTGATAACGATTCGACGCGAGTGGCGATCAGGACACTCAACCAGTTGAGTGAATCGTCGAAGTGACGGCGCGTCGTGTCTTGTAAATCCTCCAGCGAGTGGCATAACTCTTCAACGAATAATGGATTGCCGCCGGCGAGTCTACCGATCTCAGAAGCCTCAAACGGATTAATTTTGGGAACCAGTCGCTCAACAAAATTTAGCGATTCATCCTCGCTAAGCCGTGCCAGTTCCAACGGATGCATATCGCTCGTTACGGGATCGTTATGGATCGGTTCGCGCGTGGCGATGACGATTAAAATGGAAGCATCATCGCGGTTCACTAATCGCCCCACGATGTCGCGGGTAGCGCTATCTGCCCATTGCCAATCATCAATGAACACGACGAACGGCCGTTCACGGCCCAGTGCTAATAACAGGTTCAGTGGGCCAATAATAGCGGCTGCGTTCGGTTGTTTGCGAGATTCCTTTTGCGGCCCCTCAACGACGACCCCGAGTAACTCGGCAAGATCTGCCCGGTACTCTAGTAGCGCTGGGTCTATCGCCGTCAGTTTCTCTTCCAAAACGACGGCGGTAACCTGGTTCGTTGCGCATACTGTCGGCAACCACGCCCGTAACACCTGTTGGATCGCCTGCATTGGCTCCGCCGCGATATGACTCTCAAAATAACCGCGAAAACTTGGCCACCCTCGCGCTGTAAGAAGCATCAGGAATTCCGTGACTAATCGCGTTTTACCTGCACCGATGCCGGCGGACACGGCAACACACGTTACAGTACCGCGCTCGGCTTTATGAAAAGCGAGCTGCAGCTCTGCGAGTGCGTCTTTTCTTCCTACGAATGGCGAGAGACCACTACGTGATCGCGCATCGAATCGGGTATCGACGACCGTTGAACGTCCAAGCACCGGATACGCGCGCAGCGGTTCGCCGCGACCTTGGATGGTGAGTTGCCGGACAGGCGCTGTGTCGAATAAATGAATATCGGCACCAAGGGTCGCCTCGCTAACCAGGATCTCGTCCTCTTCCGCCGCATCGGATAAGCGCACCGCGACGATCGTAGCGTTACCGATCAATTCGAAGCGGCCAGCGACATCGTGTCCTTCGTGTACGAGGACCAAACCGGAGTGAATACCAGAGTGCAACCGCAGCGGCGGTCCGGCTGCAACATACGAGCTGAGTTCGCGCTCAATTTGGGCGTGCATATGCAAGGTCGCCGCGACCGCCTGGCGTGCATCATCTTCTCCCGCGTGCGGATAACCGAAGACCGCTAACGCGCCATCCCCTTGGATTTGCGCTACCGCACCGCCATAGCTTTCGATATGGTGCTCGAAAAAGCGATGCAAGTGTTCCAGCATTTCTGCGTAGTACTCTCCCTCCATCGCCTCGACGTAGCTACTTGATTGAGACAAATCAAGAAAAACGATCGTCACCGCACGACGTCTTGCCGAGCCGGTCGGACCTTGGTGATTTGTTGTCTTGCGCATTAAAGTTCTACAGATACGTCCTTATCCACGACAAGCAGACTTTCTGCCTGACACGTAATATAGTGCCACAATCGATCGTTTGTTGTTCTAAGCGGAACGGCGACCGTAGGCTATGGCGCTAAGGGAGTTTAGGCCGCCCATGCTAATGAAATTATGGCTAGCTGCTATTGTTTTGTTGTCGCGCCATCGAAAAACAATTTTTCGATTGTTGATGGTGCTGCTTATCGGCGTCGCGATAACCTTCGTCGCCGGGAAAATCTATCAGCGCTGGGACGATGACCCAACCCGCGGCGCCATCGCGTTGACCGGGACGGCATATAGTGAGAATTTTTTAACGCCTAGATATCTGAATCAAGGGTGGAGTGCATCCGACAGCCTGTGGTTTTACAACACAACCCAGGGTTCGGGACTCCTACCTTATGATTTTTTCCTCGTCCTCGAGGAAGCCGACAGCGAAATCCCCATCCGCTCGCCCGCGGTGATCGACAAATTCCGTTATTTGCCACAAAAGGCTACGTTTTTTAATCGGGATGCTCTGCCAATCGGTTTCGTCAAAGAGACCTATCAAGGGGATGACTACGTCGGTTTTACGTGCGCGGCGTGTCACACGGGGCAGGTGAATTATGGCGGACAAGCCATTCGCATAGACGGCGGACCGGCGATGGCCGACCTGGCAGCATTCTTAAATGCCCTCGAAGCTGCATTGCGAGCGACCCACGAGGGCGACAAGCATGAGCGATTTATCAACAACGTCATCGCGCTCGGCAATGACTACGACGAGCGCTCCGCAGTCGCGAGTGATCTCGTCAAGTGGACGAAGGTCATTCGTCTGTACAACAGCGTCAACGACAGCGAATATCAAGGACAGCGAGTCGATTACGGCCATGCCCGCCTAGATGCGTTTGGTCGGATCTATAACCGTGTGCTGCAACATGTCATTAACAAACGACAGCTCAGCGAAAAATTAGCGCGGATCACTCAGACAGACGGTTCGCGGCTGCTCAACGAGCGTCAAATCAATAAAGTACTCGACGGTGTCGACGAGGTCGTCATTGGCGACGGCGGGTTTGCCCGCGTACTCGAGCGCTTACAACAAAACGAACCCTATCCAGCGCTTAACGCGCAGCAATTGCTGCGCGTGCGCAACGCAATCTTTAATTCTCCGAACGCACCTGTGAGCTACCCGTACTTATGGGATACCGTGCAATCCGACTTTGTCCAGTGGAACGGCCTGGCGGCGAATGCGGGTGCGGGACCTCTAGGCCGCAATGCCGGCGAGGTAATCGGCGTATTTGGTATCCTCGATTGGCAGCACGACCGACGTTGGTTCGGACTCGCCGAGTTACGACGCAAACTTAGCTTGTCGGCTCTATTTAGTAAACAGAATACGAAACGCGAGCAAATCTATTTCAAATCTTCAATTGATCTAGTTAACTTACAACGCCTCGAAAATCACCTGCAATATTTAACCTCACCGAAATGGCCGTTTTGCAAAACGGCCAATGGTACCTACTACCTTCCGTCGAACAACCAACCTGGGGAGTTTGTCGATGAGCTAGCCTGTGACGGCACCGATAAACGATTCGACGAGACCCAAGTCGCGCGCGGGGAAACCCTCTATCGCAAGTATTGCCTGCAATGCCACGAACTAATCGATCGTACGGACCGTGATCGCAAGGTTGTTGCGTTTATTCAATCGGTAAATACAATTCGTACCGACATCGCGATGGCCAACAACAGCGTGAGCTACACCGGCGCGTCCGGTAATTTTCGAGATACCTATCAAGATACGGACACGGGAACAATCGTATTGCCGCAAGAATCGCCAGTTGCACCAATATTGTCGGCCGCCACAAAAGGTGCAATCGCCACCCCTGATCCGGATAAATTTTTCATCAGGCGCTGGGCCGACTGGCTGTATATTTTTGGTATGACGCTCGCGCAAAACGATATCAAGAAAAGCGCCAAACGCGGCAACTATGCGCCGAGTACAAGCGCGAAACCGTTCAATGCATTACTTGCGTATAAGGCGCGCGCGCTGAACGGCATCTGGGCCGCAGCACCTTATTTACATAACGGCTCGGTTCCATCTTTGTATGATTTACTGCTGCCCGTCAAAGAGCAAGACAGCTCACCGAATAGCAACTACCGACCTGAGGAGTTTTACGTCGGAGCGCGCGAGTTCGATCCCGTTAAAGTTGGGTTTGTCAGTGATCGACCACTTGGTACGAAGTTCGACACTTCCATCCGGGGTAACCGCAACAGCGGGCATCTTTATGGCGTAAAGCGCCTAACCACCGCCGAACGCGAAGATTTGGTTGAGTACCTAAAGACGTTGTAGTGCCGAGTTTGTGCTTGAGCGGGGCGCCCTTGTTCGGTTTTAGATGATAAATCGAGCCGCCGACGGACGCAGGCCACACATATTTTTATTAAGGCGTTACGTCTCGTTTCTAATATCGCGATGGCAGTGAATTTCGAACATCTTCCATCACTGTTCGCCGCTACAAGGTGGACACAGGGTTTAGATCTGCTCTATGTTAAGCAATCTTCGTGAAATTGCTCTGGGTTAGAACCCTCAGGCAGTAATCCGTGGGTGAGATGTCGTGGCGCAGACATTCGAAGGACACGAAAACTATAAATTTAATGGGGAAGGACCATGAAAAAAATTATATTGTCAGTTGTCAGCAGTTTACTAATCTTCGCCGGTACCGCTGATGCGGCAATCGTCGAAGCGGAATTAATCGGCACCGTCGATGGCGGCGTCTACGACGGCGTTATGGGGAGCGGGGTCGTTACTTGGGATGATAGTGTTACTCCTGATCCCTACTTTACACCGGCTAATGGTTTGCTAACTGTAGCATTTACAATCTTCAATCAGGCCTTCACCGCTGCCGATGACGCCGACTTTCCCAATGGACCGGAGCTCGAAATCTTTGCCGGCGAAGCGAATGCGCTACTTTTTATCGTGGACGAACTAGAAGGCAATAATACGACTGAAATCAATCAGCCGGGAATTTCGAATTTTGTAATGCTCGACGTTTTTGAAACCTCGGGTCAGGGTGGAGCGAGAGTTTTCAACGCTTTCATCGAAGTTAACGTACCCTCGGCGGTACCGCTACCCGCGGCTCTCCCAATGGCAATTGCGGGCCTCGGTTTGTTACGCATTTTTGGTGGACGCAAACGTTCTCACGGTTAACGCATTACAATTTCAGCACATTAAAACGGCGGAATTATTTCCGCCGTTTTGTTTCGACCGCTAGGATAGACGCCGACGCAAAGACATCAGCCGCAAACTATCTCGCCAGCACGTCAAAGCTGCGCCCTAGGATCTCATGCCATGATTAAGAAAGCCTACGCAGATACGCCAAGCGGCCAAATCCACTATTATTACGGCGGCCCGCCAGACCAAGTCCCGATCATTTTCATGCACCAAAACGTCAGTGGTGCGAAGATGTATTTGAATACCCTCGAGCGTTTGGTCGATCGCCATCGCTGCGTCGCGCTTGATTTACCAGGGTTTGGCAGCTCGTTCGATCCACCGGAAATTGATTCGATTAGCCGACTCCAAGAATATACTCTCGAGTTTATTGATTCATTGGGGATCGATGAGTTCCACACGTTCGGGAATCATACTGGAGCGGCGATGGCCGCGGAAATGGCGTCGCTTTATCCGACGCGCGTTAAAAGCTGCATGATGATGGGCGCTACCCTGCTCAGCGAAGAACAGGCGATTCCGTTTCGCGAAGAGTTTAGTGGGTCTACCGGACCGAGCCACGACGCAGCGTATCTGAAGGTTACCTGGGATTATATTTACAACCTCGGCGGTAAGCATGATCTGGACAACATGAATGACGAGTTGTCGGCCGCGCTACGCGCTTGGAAAATTCGCGGCGATATCTATCGCTGCGTCTGGGACTACCGTTTTGATCTCTTCATCCAAGGAATTCAATGTCCGACCTTGCTCATTTGTGCGCCCGACGATGTGCTATATGTCGGCCACCAAAATACTGCTGCCGCCATGCCGCAGGCCACCGCCATTGATGTCACGGGTTCGAATTTCGAGCCGTATTTCGACCCACAAGGCGTGAGTAACGCTATCAAAACATTTCTAGACGACAACGGTTTAGCGTAGTCAGTCTCGATAAATCCGCCTCGCGTTCGAAGTGAGGGCGAAGAGCTGCCACTGCGATTTTCTCGTGCCGTCGATTCGTTGTCGGTTTCGCGCAAAGTGGCCATTGTCGGCGACCCTCAGCCGATTTGGGTATAAGTATCGGGAGAATATTGTCGCTTGTGCAAGAACAACTCTACTAGTTCGACTAATTCTTCGCACTGCGAAGTATCGCGGAGTTTGGGAATAATCACGGGAAAGCTCGCCAACCCAAGAAGTGAATCATCGAGCAAAACCATTGGAATGCCTTTCCCCACCTTTAAGATTTCGGCGAACACGGCGTAATAACTGCCGATTACCCCATATTTATTGTCGCGCTGTATTTGATTGATCAACCTATCGCGCGGTAGTGCAAGAATATCGTTCCTGATTCGGTAGTCGGGATCCACTATATCGAGCTCATCGAACCAGGCCCCGTAGAACGTCATGCTTCGACCCCAGCCGATGGTCAACTTTGTATCCGGCATACCAACCCGGCCAATGATCAGTGGCGCCGGATCGTCGAATGTTGAAATCGGATTGAGTTGTACCTCACCGTTGACGACGTCGAGGCGATGTACGGAATAAGAATTGGTGTTTCTAAGGGTTACTAGGGTGTTCGCCAAACCCATTGGTGCCAACGCTTTGGCGATTTTTTTTCGCGAGAATGCAGCCATCTTTGTGGTCCCGTCGCTCTACCGCTCGCGGTCTCCGCCGCTCGGGTATTTTTCTTAACTACGCGGGCCGATTCCATAATAGCCACTGTTGTCGGTGAATAAACACCAAACACTATTAAGCTAGAGATACTAGCGAAATATTCAGCTGCGTAGTGTAAATCACTGTTGCTGGAAGAAATACTGCCGATAACACTGGGTTTCTGCCAAACGCCAATTTGTGTGCTTTTTCATGGGCTGAGCGCGATTTATCTAGCCGCATCGCCAAAAAGCGAGGTGCAGCGCGGCTGGATGATAAAGTCCCAAGCGCCCCCGGCGTGCCTAACTGCGTGCCGGATCACTTGACCCAGCCACGTCGATGCCCTGGCAAACGCAGCTGTTCGCCATATTTTTTGCTAACAATCTTCGCTTGCGAAGGAATATGCGCCGTCGGAAAAAGATCCTCTGTGGCGGAATTCACCGCTAGCGCTTCTTTTGCGACGGTGAGTAAATGGACTTCCGAGGGTCCATCGGCGAGACCCAAAGCGTATCCCCACAGCAACCATTCACCAAACAGCATTTCGTTGGAAATACCTAAGGCACCATGTAAATGGATGGCGCGCCGCGCTGCGCTTACCATGACTCTTTCGCTTAACACTTTTGCCGCCGCGATATCTTGGCGGACGACTTTGTAGTCGTTAAATTGATCGATCTTCCACGCTGTCTGCAAAACGAATAAGCGAAATTGCTCGATCTCCATCCACAGCTCCGCGACCTCCGCCTGCACGAGTTGCTTGTTGGCGAGTGCCTCACCCTGGGTTTGTCGACTTTGCACCCGCTCGCAAATCGCCTGGAATGCACGTTTGGCTAAACCCACGGTGCGCATCGCGTGATGGACGCGACCACCGCCGAGCCGCGTTTGCGCGATTGTAAACGCAGCACCTGGCTCGCCCAACATGTCGGCGTCGCTCAAACGCACGTCATTGAAACGCAAATACGCATGCGCGCCGTGCGCCGGGTCTTCAAACGCCGTGCCGGAATTTCGAATAAATTCTAATCCTAGTGTTTTCGTTGGCACTAAGAACATCGATGCGCCGCGATATATGCTTACGTTCGGATCGGTGATTGCCATGACGATCAGAAACTCCGCCCAACGCGCGTTCGAAGCAAACCATTTCTCGCCGCTTAAGATCCAGTCCTGGCCGTCACGGGTGGCGTTGCAGGTGAACGTTTTTGGATCCGCACCGCCTTGCGGTTCCGTCATGGAAAAGCACGACACAATTTCTCCCGCGAGTAACGGCGCTAGATAGGTAGACCGCTGCTCAGGCGTACCAAAATGTGCCAAAATTTCTGCGTTACCGGTATCCGGTGCGGCTGTGCCGAAAATCGTTGGCGCGAAAAACGAGCGCCCTAAAATCTCGTTCATTAAAGCGAGCTTCAGCTGCCCCCAGCCGCCACCGCCCAACGCCTCGGGCAAATGACAGGCCCACAATCCTGCCGCTTGGACCTGCGCTTTTAATGGCGCGATGATCGCCATTAGCGCCTGATTGCCGACATTGTAGGTTTCGTCCTTGGGGAACAAATAGTCGAGCGGCTCGATTTCGTCGCGCACGAAGGCGGCCATCCAATCGAGCTTTGCTTGAAAGTCCGGTTCTGTTTGAAAATTCCACATTAGAAGTTTTGGATCTAGATATTTGCGATCGAAGATATGCCAATCACCCGGTGGTTACGACACCGTGGGCCGTACCACCGATGTGGCGCTTACTGCTCTTTAATTTCAGGACGAGGCTGCCGCACCCTTAAGCCGAATCTCGCAACACGTTTATCGCATTCGCGCGCAGCTTAACTTTCTGCACCTTACCTGACGGCGTCATCGGAAATTCATCGACAAAAAGAACGTGGCGAGGAATTTTGAAGCTCGCAACATGCCCGCGCAGCGCACCCAACACGTCCTCTTCGCTTAGCGTATGTTCCGAGTCGCGGATAATGTAGGCGACGGCAACTTCGTGCAAGCGCACATCCGGGTAGCCGACGACCGCGACGGCGTTGACCCCGGGAAGCCCCATCAGCCGCGCTTCGATCTCTGCCGGAGCAACATTCTCCCCGCCAACTTTCAACATGTCTTTGTAGCGGCCGAGAAACACGAACCGCCCATCTTCTCGTTGCTTACCCATATCACCCGTTAAAAACCAACCGTCTGCGGTAAAACTTTCCGCCGTCGCCTCGGGTTTCTCGTAGTACCCCTTCATTACGGTGTAGCCTTTAACCATTAGCTGACCGGGCGTTTCAGGGGGGAGCGGTGTGCCGGTTTCCGGGTCGCCGACGCGATACTCGACGCCATTCATTGGACAACCCGAGGCATGGATGCGTTGTTCTCGCGTTTCGCTGGGAAACGAGACCGATACAAACGCCCAGATTTCGGTCATTCCAAAACCCGATACCGTCGGGCAGAACACGTCTTGAACGCTTTCCGCGATGGGTATCGTCGCATCTGTGCCAGACGGTAGTGTTCCGAGCCTGAGCGAACTCACGTTGCGCGGGGAGTTTGCCTGCGCTTCTAATAAATCCTTCCAGTGCGTATCAAAGCCGTGCGCGATAGTCACGTGCTCTCGTTCAATGATGGCCAAGGCCTCATCGGCATTGAATACATCCATGAGAATTTGCTTGGCGCCGGAGACCGCACAAATCAGTGCGACTTCACCCAGTCCATATAAATGGAACATCGGCAAGTAGTTAATTTCCGTGTCTGTAAATGTAATGCCCAAGATCGCGGCGCGCTCCATGCAATTTCGAATATTAATATGACTGTGCATCACACCCTTTGGATTACCGGTCGTGCCTGAGGTATAGCCTATTAAGGCCAAGCCATCGGGGTCGACCGCGGCGGCGCGCGCCGCGAGGTCGGCGTCGCTTACGGCATCAGCCAACGCTAACGCTTCGCTCCAGGTGAGTGAGCTAGGTAACTTCTCCTGCCCGGCGAAAACGAGCCGGCGCAAATCAGGAAAGCCATCAAGGCGCAGCGCTTTCGGATCACCATCGACAGTATTTGGCAATACTTCACGCAACATCGCGAGGTAATCGACCGGCCCCGAGCGATCGTCTGAAATAAGTGTTCCGGTATTGGATTGGCTTACAACATAACGAATATCTTCGGTGCGATAACGGGTATTCAACGGCACGAGTACCGCGCCGACTTTCGCCACCGCGTACATTAGAAACAACCACTCGGGTTTATTATTCATCCACAAGGCGACTTTCTCGGCCGGCTCAACGCCGATTGCGATTAAAGCCTTTGCCGCGCGATCGACTTCGTCGGAAAACTGCAGCCAGGTCCACCGTTGTTGCTTGAATACCAGCGCTTCACGCTCACCCCAGCGCTCGGCGGCATCGCTCGGCAAATCACCGAATTTACGCTTTTCGAACCATTCAGGCATGGAGCAAGGTCTCCGGCTAACGCTTAACCAGCACCATTCGAATTAAAAATATCCCAATGCAATTTCCATTTGCCGCGTTGTTTTTTCCAGATAACAACGTACTTCCCCGCGTCCAATTTATTACCTTTGGCGTCTTTTAAGGTATAGGCCCCGAGCTCGTTGGCGGTGGTACCGTGGACCTCGAGATCCGTGGTCCGCAAACTAACACCGCTAATACCCATGTCGATCGCGCCCTGCCAGTAGCGAGTAATCGCCGTTTTAGATTTTTGCGGTGGCGTATCGGGTGGCAAAAGTTTCGCGTTGGTAGTGTACATTCCCGCCGTTGCTTTCGCGTCGCCAGCCTTAATGGCCGCACCAAGTGCTTTGTTTGCCTCTTTAATCGCCGCGCCTACGTCTTCCCTCTTTTTCGTCGCCATAATGAATACTCCTGTCTGTTGGTGTCACTTAAGGGTTGGGGTGACCAGTGCGTTGGTCGCTTTCGTGTTCCATCTTTCGTGCCCAGGTATTGGACACGCTCGCGATCTTAGTTGCGTCTTTTAGCTGGTGTCAGCAGGGACACATAACTCGTACCGGGTCGATTGTCTGCCGTTGTCGGTAAATTTAATTTTGTCCAACCACTATACCCTTGTGACATCGTCGAGAGGTTAGTAAAACCATCGGCGATCAGTGCGTTTGTCGCATCGATGGCCCGCGGGCCATCGTCGGCGCCCACGATCAAAGCCGCGTCTTTAGCAAAAAGATCGTTTATTACGAGCAAAAAACTCTCGTTCGGATGTGATTCTTTTGTTGTCGGATGAAAAAAGACAATCGGTACGTTGACGACTTGCGCCGCTTTCGGATGGCGCAATGCAAACTCTGCCACTGCACGTACGTCGACATACGTTACTTTCGTGTTCTGTTCGCACGCGCTGAATGCTTCGAGGGGATTGACCGTCGCAACTGCCATGGCGCTTAATCCAGGGTCGGGAATTGTGGTATGAGCGGTGGAATTATCTGGCAGCGGCTACGTTCTGGTTTCGGCGAACCGCCGTTAACCCGATAGCTGATCGTATCGCCAGCCCCATCGACATCGAACTCTTCGATGTGGCAGTGCAATATCGGCCCGTCCGGGGACAAGGCGAACACGCACTCTAGTATTTTACGCGCGGGAATCTTACCGAACTCCGGATGTAGCATCACTTCCCGAGGTTTTTGCTCTGTCATTTGTGTTGTTCTCCTCAGCTCATTTTACGACCCGGATAACCCATCGCCAAGCCGAAACAACCACCACTTAATCGCCGCATTTCTTGACATCCGTCCGCCATACCGATTATATCCGAACAGACATTGACTAGGATCAATCAACATGTCGGCGCTGCCCCAGAAAGAACTCGTTACCGGTGAGAAATGGTATCAACGCGACGAGGATATCCCCAACGTCGCGACTAAACTGTTCGGCTTGCGTAACCAATGTACAGAATGCAATGTTTGCGAAGTTGCCTGTTCATTGGTGCATTCACCAGACGGCGAGATCAATCCCCAACTCGCCCGAATTCGCATCGATCACGCGCCCGATAAACCGAGCAAAATCAACGCCGAGGGGCTCGGTTTTGTCGCGGAAATCTGTCACCACTGCGGTAACCCGCCGCCGTGTGCGGAAGTATGTCCGACCGACGCGTTTTATTACGACCCAAAAACCCTGGCTGCGGTCATCGATCAAGATAACTGCATCCAGTGTATGGAGTGTGTCCCCGGCTGCCCATTTGATGTCGTTTTTGTCGCGCCCAGTGGCGAGCTGTTGAAATGCGATTTATGTGGCGGCGATCCGGTTTGCGTCAAAGCTTGTTCGACTCGACCTGAGCTGCTCAACCCCGGAAAGCAGTACAACCGCATGCCGGTGCTGTTCTATGAAGAGCAAGCCGATTTTAATCGACTCTCGCGCGAAGAACCGGTCGCTCGCGACGAGGTTGGCATGATGCAAGCGATGCTAGAACGCGGTGAAATTAGCTCTGGCGCTTAACGCCACTCCAATTACAGGAATAAGGCAATGGAAAGTAATTTACTCAGAGTCGACCTTACTAGCGGCGAAATCAAAAGCGAAATTATCGGCCACGACGTCTTCGAAAAATGGGTCGGTGGATCAGGTATCAATAATTGGATTATGTGGGAGCATTTCCGGACCCACGATATCAACTGCGATCCACGCAGCCCCGATAACATTTTCGTCTTTGGCATCGGCCCGTTGGGCGGATCTGGTGCCGGCAGCGGGGTGAAGGGCCGGATTACGTTCAAAAGTCCGTGTTATGACATGTTTGGCGATTCCGCGGGTGGCGGCAAGTTTCCCTATATGGTGCGTTTCACTGGTTATGAATATATCGCCATCACCGGTCGTGCGCCCAAACCGGTGTACTTACATATTTGTAACGATGAAGTGTCGCTTCACGACGCGAGCCATTTATGGGGTAAAGACACCAAAGAAACCCACGAAATATTGCAACACGAACTCGGCGACTACCCTTCGAAAACGCACACGTTGTCGATTGGACAAGCGGGCGAAAATCAAGTCGGTATCGCCGGTGTCGTATCGGATGCGTTGAGAATTCACGCGCGGTGTGGCGGCGGTGCCGTATTGGGATCCAAAAATTTAAAAGCGATTGCCGTCCAGGGCAACGGTGGCATCAAGATCAACCGACCCGAAGGAATTCTGAAGTGGTCGGATGAATTTCGTCAAAGCCTCGACAAAAACGAGGCGGTATATGGCTTTAAACGCCGCGGTACGTTAGGCGCGGTAGAAATGTATCAACACATTGGCAGTCATTTTTGGCGGAACAATCAAGGCAACATGTTTCGCGGCGACGACATCACTTCGGACAATTGGGTCAAGCGCTATCACAAATATTCGGAAGTCTGCTCGTCGGATTGTTTTATCGCATGCGACGCAAAATACAAAATCGACGGAACAGAATCGGCCGCGGCAAAGAAATATGTCGGCGAGGTCTTTCGTCGTCCAGAGTATTTAACCACCGGTAGCGCCGCTGGTGCGCTTGACGTACGCGATTGGGCGGAAGTCGCGCACTGGGGCAAGATCACAAACGACTACGGGGTCGACAACCAAGATCTGAGCTGCTCGATTAGTTTCTTAATGGAGTTAAAGCAACGGGAGTTGATTAGCGACGATGACGTAGCCAATCTCTTTGGGCATAGCCAAAGTCTCGAATGGGGGAATATGGATGATATAGAGAGGCTCGTAGAGAGTATCGTGTTTCAGTCGAATCCATTCGGCAAGCTGTTCAGCGATGGCCCCTACAAAGGCGCGCTGCGCTATTCAGAAATGATGGGCCAGAATTTCATGAAATATGCCATGTACGGCAAAGGTGGTGCGAGTTTCACCGAAGAAATGCGCCCCTTCCCAACGTGGATGAACAACATGGCGGTTGCCTCACGCGGTGCCGATCACCTCAAGGGCTTAGGTTTGATCGAAAAATTTCAACGCCGCGATCTCTCGGAAATTTATTTCGGTGGCCCAGAAGCTGCCGATCTGACAACGACGAAATATAAAGGTGCATCGACCGCGATCATTGAAAACCAAGTCGCGTTATTAAACTCCTATGGCGTGTGCATGTTTCACTGGATGTTAGATCCGGCCGGATACATGCCGGAAAGCTATTACGGGGAAGCCTATCGATCGATCACCGGGGTTGAACATGACTCAGATACGTTAATGCGCGATGGCGAACGGATCTGCAATTTGGAAAAGGCATTTAACTCAAGAGTGGGTATGCGCCGCGAACATGACACGGTCTGTGAACGCTGGATGTGGGAACCGACAGAAGAAGGCATGTACCCAGGAAAAGTTGCAGCGGATATGTTTGAACCCGTACTAGATGAATACTACGAATGGCGCGGCTGGGACGTTCGTAGTGGCCTGCAAACGCGAACCAAGCTTGAGGAGCTCGACCTGGGTGATGTTGCAGATGTATTGGAAGCTGACGGCGCGCTCGCACGCGCGTAGACAATAGAATTTAGATGATCACCGTTCGCACAGAATACCACTCTCACTTTCGCGAAATTACCGGTCTGGCGGGAGATACGTTTGAACTGGTACAACCTTTGGTGTCGGAACTTGCGAAACAACTCACCGATAAATACGGCGAGAGAATGTCGGCGCTATTGATCGATCCAAACACGAACGGGCTTAATGCAAACGGGACTATGTACGTCGACTCGAAAGGTCGACGGATTTATATCGAAGACACCTTGGAAGATGGCGAGACAATAGCGTTTTTAGTTGGTATTGCCGGCGGCTAAGCGAGGCGGTCTCCGCTCGCCGTTTTCTTCACTAAAGCGCTCAAAATATTCTCGTTCTGGCGCGGCCACGCGACCACTTGCACCTTCGAGTTCGCCTTCAAGATAAGCCGCACTCGGTTCGCGCGTTATGGCGTAAATTCGGCGGGTTAAATCCATCGCGATTCGTCCGGGCCAATGCGCGGGTAGGAGTTCGTCCGGTAAGTCGGTCGTGCTCAATAATATGCGGCGATATTCATGGATCATTAGTGTTTGAAGTTCAAACGTCTGCCGTCGATCCAATTGAGACCAGGTACCGAAACTATCCGCAACGTCGCGAAACCTCGCTATGTAATTTTCGTAACGTAATTCAAGCTCATCTAATTGCCAGCGTTCCCGAATTATGCGACGCAACACGTCGTTCGAGAGGACATTTGCATCGGCTGTGGTTAGCGTGACAACGGAATTTTCGACCCCCAGATCTTGCAATGTTTCGACCAACGCTTGCTGGTTCGCACGGGGATGCGCCAGCACTCCGTTACCGATATTACCGAAACCGAGCCAAATGAGCTCTCGCTTAAGTCGTTCGCGATCCTTAGTCGCGACATAAACGGGGAGCACTAACGTCCACTGCCCATCCCACGCTAATCGCTGTGCTGCGTAGATCCGTTTCGCGCCCTTTGCATACTGGCGCAACCCGAATTCCGTAAACGAATAAAAACTGCGTCGACCAATTTTCTTGCAAGATAACCAGCCGTCTTGTACTAGACGAAAAACGGCCGTACGGAGCTGGCGGGCATTAAACCCAAACGGCTCGAGCACTTGAATTAAGCTGCCAAGCCATACGGTATTACCGTGTTGTGAAATTGCGTCGCCAAACAAGGTGACGATAAACGAACCCGCGCGGGGCGGCGATGCCGCGAGCGCAGATTGCAGCGTGCTATCGATCAATTCTAGGCGCGGGTTCAAAACGCGAGATCTAACGCGCGAGATCGAAATCGATTACGACGACATCGCTAAGCGGATGTGCTTGGCAGGTGAGAACATATCCGGCTTCAACTTCGGCTGGCTCCAATGCATGGTTGATATCCATTTCAACTTCACCGGTGACGAGTTTCGCCTTACACGTGGCGCACACGCCACCCTTACACGCGTACGGCAGATCCAGTCCCGCGTCGAACGCACCGTCGAGAATATTCTCGCCATCGGCGCTCAATTCGAATTCCGTTTCCCGGCCATCCGCGCGTACCGACACCGAACACCGCTTGCCGCCAAGCCGGCGCGCGCGAGCCTGGTGCTTTTTTACAACCGCCGCCGCATCATCGGCCGACGCGCCGAATAACTCATAATGGATCCGCTCTTCGTCGATACCCGATCCGCGCAAACCTCGCGAAACTTCGGAAATCATCGCTTCAGGGCCACACAGAAAAAATTCATCCGTATTCGTTAGATCTAACAGACACTCGGACAGCTCGCCGCCTTTTCGGTTATTGATCCGGCCGTTTAATATCTCGGTATCGCGGTTCTCGCGACTTAAAATATGGATTAGCTGAAAACGCGCCATATAGCGGTTTTTCAATTTTTCGAGTTCTTCGCGAAACATAATACTGGTGACCCGTTGATTGCCGTACAGCAAAGTCACGATACTCTTGGGTTCGCGAGCGAGAATTGATTTAACGATTGAAATAACGGGGGTAATACCGCTACCCGCTGCGATACATAGGTACTTTTTCTCATGTACGGGGTCGAGTTGACTGGTAAACCTACCCTCGGGCGGGTGCACGCCTAGCGTGTCACCGGCTTTAAGATTTTCGTTCGCGAAAGTCGAGAACAGACCGCCGGGTACGTGTTTTATAGCGACACGTAAGTCAGGATCGTCAACACCAGCACAGATCGAGTAAGAACGACGCACCTCTTGGCCATCAATTTCCGTGCACAAGGTTAGGTACTGGCCGTGGGTAAAACGATATTCTTGCGCAAGCGCCTGCGGCAGTTCGAAACTCACACATACTGCGTCGTCGGTTTCTTTAACGACCGCAGCGACAGTTAACGGGTGGAAACTTACCATTTTCGCTGTGCTAAATGCATTTAAAGTAATCGAATGGTTCTAAACATTCTGTGCAACGATAAAGCGCTTTACACGCCGTTGATCCGAACTCGCTGATACATTCTGTTCGCAGCGAGCCGCATTGTGGGCACCCAATCGAAGCCGCCGGGCGAATTGCATTTTTATTCGTACTTGCTTCGACCGGCGGCGCGATGCCTACCGCGGACAGTTTCGCGCGACCCGCTGGACTTAACCACGCCGTGGTCCAGGCCGGTGCAAGTTGCATTTTAATTATGGCCTTGCCGAGACCAGCCTGTTCTAGCGCAATACGGATATCGTCGGCGATTGTTTGCATGGCAGGACATCCACTGTAGGTGGGGGTAATCACCACGACGATTTGTTCATGATCGAATGAAACATCGCGAAGCACGCCGAGGTCGTCGATCGTTAATATCGGGATCTCTGGATCGCGCACGTCCGCGACGATTTCGCGCACCGCTTTTAGCGAAATATCAACCGCCGAGATCACCACTGAAGACCCGGGTAAGCGCGTTGCACGGATTGCATTTCGGCCAACAAAAAACCCAGGTGCTCAGTGTGCAACCCTTTACGACCACTCGCGGCGAGCGATGTGTCTGCAGGTTTTTCTAGGGTTGCACGCTGCAATAACGCTTCAACTTCTGCACGCCACGCCTGTTCTATCGTCGCGAGAGGCGGCGCAATTTTCGCCGCGAGTGCTTGCTCGTCCACCTCATCAGCGGCGAACAATTCGCTAACAAAGCGCCACTGTTCATCAAGCGCGCGCTGCGCTTTTACGTGGCTATGCTCGGTACCGTCACCAAGTCGGACTAACCATTCCGATGAGTGTCGGAAATGATAGGCACTTTCCTTCACAACTTTCGCCGCGATCGCTGCGAGCGTTGCATCGCTCGATGCCTGCAAAGCGTCGAACAGTAACTTGTGATAGGTATCGAGCAACACTTGACGCGATATGGTGAAAGCGAAATCGCCGATGGGTAATTCACACAGTAGGAAATTTTTGTATTCGCGCTCGTTACGGTGGAACGCAAGATCGTCTTCACTCTGCCCAAGGCCCGCGAGGTCACCAGCATGGGTGAGCAACATGCGCGCCCGACCAACGTGATCGAGCGCGGTATTGGCCATCGCGACGTCTTCCTCTACAAACGGACTGTGTCCACACCACTCGGCGAGACGCTGACCGAGAATGAGTGCGTTATCACCCAAACGCAAAACGTACTCGCTATGAAATGCTGCCACGGTGCTCAAAGTTTCAAATCTTCCGGGATATCGTAAAACGACGCGTGGCGATAAACCTTGTCTTCGGCTGGATCGAAAAACGCTGCGCCGTCGCTCTCTTGGCTCGCATGAACATCGATAGAGCGTACGATCCAAATGCTACAGCCCTCCATACGACGCGTATAAACGTCACGCGCATATTGCATCGCTTGTTCTGGATCCGCGGCATGTAAACTGCCTACGTGTTTGTGTTCAAGCCCGCGGCGTGAACGCAAAAACACCTCCCACAATGGTAAATGCTTCGCCATCTTCTAGGCCGCCACGTCGTGTGAACGACGCCGCTCCTTATCAGCATGGGCTAGCATTGCCTCGCGGATCCAACCACCGTCGTCGTGCGCCTCGCGACGCGCTGCCATGCGTTCAGCATTACACGGTCCTGCACCACTCAGTACCGCTTGAAACTCGTCCCAATCGATCGCCCCGAAATCATAATGGCCACGCGCCTCGTTCCAGCGTAAATCCGGATCTGGAATTTTGAGATTGATCCGTTCTGCTCGGATCACGCTTTGATCGACAAATTTTTGCCGCAGCTCGTCGTTACTTTGCCGTTTGATTTTCCATTTCATCGAGCGCCCGGAATGCGCGGAATCTGAATCGCGAGGCCCAAACATCATTAACGTCGGCCACCACCAACGATCGAGCGCATCTTGAGCCATCGCGCGTTGAGCATCCGACCCATTCGCCAGCACCGTCATAATTTCGTAGCCTTGCCGCTGATGAAAACTTTCCTCTTTGCAAATCCTCACCATCGCACGCGCATACGGCCCATAAGACGTTCGACATAAAGATATCTGATTGACAATAGCAGCGCCGTCGACGAGCCAACCAATAGCACCGACATCAGCCCAACTCAAGGTTGGATAATTAAAAATACTCGCGTACTTCGCCTTGCCGCTCAGCAATTGCTCCATGAGTTCGTCCCGGGCAATGCCCAAGGTTTCCGTTGCGCTATACAAGTACAGTCCGTGGCCCGCTTCATCTTGAACCTTAGCGAGTAACACCGCTTTACGGCGTAGGCTTGGCGCACGCGTAAGCCAATTACCTTCGGGTAACTGCCCGACGACTTCCGAGTGGGCGTGCTGGGACATCTGTCGAATTAAATTTTTGCGGTACGCATCGGGCATCCAATCTTTAGGTTCAATTTTTTCCTCCGCATCGACTTTGGCTTGAAATGCTGCTTCGAGTTTTGTCGCATTAGCGTCGGCGTTTTCCATGAATTTCCTCGCAATTAGATCTAGTCAATCGAGCCCGCCGCGGGGCCATCAATCACATTACCGCGCACGCGATAGGTGCGGCCAAGAAATTCGGCAATCGGGGCGCCGTCAAGATCGGTTAACGCAACGTTGTAAGTCGCCGTACGACCGGCACGATGGGTTTCGCGCGCGCGCGCAGTTACGGTATCACCGATCCTTCCAGGCGCCAGAAATTCTATTGAAGCACTCACGGCAACATAAACCTCGTTTCGCGAGTTGCTCGCGAACGCCATTGCGGTATCGGCGAGAGAAAAAAGCAAGCCGCCATGGCAAACGCCATCGCCATTAGTCATCGAAGGACGTATTTCCATTGCCATGGTGGCAGCGCCGGGGTGAATGTCGATCAACCGAATCCCGAGTCCCTGCGAGGCATCGTCGCGCGCTGACATCGCTGCGGCACAGCGTGCCGCGAGACCGTCATCTGCATCCGGTGTCGCCGTCATTTTCATGCTCGCGATGCGTTCGCTGCTATTGAGGTGCTCATAAGGATGTTTTTTCTATGGCGCTCTGTTCGGACCATTATGATACATAATTTAGAAGATTATCGTAATTTTTGTATTATATTTTATTAGAAAATTGCGGTTGTTCTGGGTAAACCGGCGCTTGTGGGCGTTTATGCGGCAGTGTGAAGGTAATTTGTGGCCGGAATAACGGACACGTGCGCGGTGAAGTAGGGCTGAAATTCAAGGCTCGAGGGTTCGGGCCGAGGCGTAAGTCGACTTACCGAAATTGCGGGATTACACGCTCAGCGAATAGTCGCATTGAGGTTTCCAAATCGGCGCTCGGTACACCCGGCAATTGCATTCGACAGATAAGCTCACTCGGACGCAAACGATCGACCGCGTCCTTGAGCTGTTCGCACGCGGATGCCGGATCACCGATTACATAGCGCGAGGCAAATGTCTTGAAATCCACCTGCTCGGCGTCGGTGATTATTTCGCCCCGATCGTTACGCAATTGCCGTTCACCGGCAGCCGACTTGCGGCCATACAAACCAAAGATATGCGTAACCGCGGGGCCCGCCAATGCTTCTGCTTTAGCATTCGTCGGCGCGACAAAAACCTCGCGAATAACTGGCCGCTCTTGAGTCGCGAAATTATACTCCGCTGCCGCTGCATCGAATCGCGCGTAATGCGCGACTAACTCGTCTACGGTGTGACGCGGCGACGCCGTTACCGGGCAACGCCGCTTCGCTGCACGGCGGATTAATTTTGGACCCGACACGCCGTACCACAGCGGAATTTCCGTTTGTACAGCGCGTGGCATTAGGCGTATCGGTGACACCCGATAGTACTTCCCATCGTGCGCCAATATATCGTCGCGCCAAGATTTTTCTAAGATATCCAAAATTTCTTCGGCACGTTGAAATCGCTCAGCATGGGGGATCCCATAGGCGGTAAATTCTTCAGACACGTAACCCGGCGAGACGCCTAAAGTAAGTCGCCCTTCGCATAAGTTATCTAAGGTGAGCACGTCTTCAGCGAGGCGTAACGGATCGTATAACGGCAGTACTAAGATGTTCGTTACTAAACGCATCTTTTTAGTCAAACCAGCCGCTTTCGCCAACACGACTAATGGACTCGGCGCCCAGCCATTATCCTGAAAATGATGTTCAGTCGTTTGAAACGAATCAAAGCCCAAACTTTCGGCCAAGGGAATTAGTCGATCCATTTCCCGAAACGTATCGAGGTGGGTCATCGTCGATCCCGGAGGAACGATGAAGCTATACATCAATCCGAACTTCATTGGTT
Source organism: Phascolosoma agassizii (assembly GCA_035593235.1). Classification (NCBI taxonomy): domain Eukaryota; kingdom Metazoa; phylum Annelida; class Sipuncula; order Phascolosomatiformes; family Phascolosomatidae; genus Phascolosoma; species Phascolosoma agassizii. The sequence continues at coordinate 37,427 of JAVJHY011670703.1, forward strand.
TCACGGCAATTTGCTCCAGATCGATTGAATCCACGGGACTGTGTTTTCAAGCAACTTCCCAAAGGCGGGAATATTAAAGTGATCTACTCCCTCGGCGAAATCTACGCGTGCGTTACACCCCGCGCTAGCTAAGTTCTCGACGGTGGATTTCACTTGGGCGGCGGCGAAAATCGAATCGGTGGTCGAATGCAGCGCATATATTGGTGTTGTACATCGTTCTGCTTCTATTGGCTTAATTCCCGATATCGGAATCGCCGCAGAGAAATAATCTGCGTTTTGTTCGATAAAATGCCACGTCCCGGCGCCACCCATACTGTATCCGGTGATCAGCCGATGCGCAGGATTCGTGCGATAGTTATTTTCGATAAGCGCTAGTAGTTCGAAAACGGTTGTCAGATTAATCGGATTAGACCAGTCGCCGCCAACGGTCACTGGCGCGACCATTATGCTATTAAGGGGCGCCAACGCTGGTTGGATTAACTGTTCAATAAGCGGTCGACCGTAGAACCCGCTGGGTGTCCCACCGTAATGCAAGACCAATGTTAGGGCTTGGGTCGCATCGCGTGGAAGTTGTTCTGGGACGAACAACGTGTAGCGTATTTCTTGTCCGGACTGCGCGTGGAAACTTTGATCAAAAATTCCGCTTTGATTAGGTAGGTCTGTGACGTTTTCTGTTGCCAATGTCATTTCCATTTGCAATAAGATGAACATTATCATCGGCGCCATGATGACACGCTGCAAGCATTTTGCCGGTTCGCGGCGGGCGCTACGATTCGATAGGGGAATTTTTGTCGGGACCAAAAGCACGTTGCGCTACGGTGTAGCCTAGAGCACGCTAGGTGCGACAGCAGAAATCTGAATCAGCGAACTACTTATTCGTTGCGCAAGGATTTCCGGTAGTTGTTCGTCACGATTTCATCAAAGTTTGCGGGCCCAGATTCTTCGGCATCCGCGGTATCGTAAATCTCCATCGATTCACCGTGTCGATATAAACGTTTACCTAGGCGTGGGAAATCAGTGATGTCGACTTCGCAATGTTCGCCACCCAACAAACACACGAGGCTCTTGCTAAACGGGTTGGTTAGTTGGTGCGGCGTCGATCGCGCCGGGAAACCGACAAAATCGCCGGGGCCTAGTAGGTGTTCTTGGTCATCGATATCGATCACACCTTGCCCTTGCAAGATATAGATCCACTCTTCTTCAGTTTGATGCGCATGGAAAACGGCTGCTGCGCCGCCGGCCGGAATACGCACTACATTCAAGCGCAACCGTTCAAAGCCCACCATACGATCTAACTTGGTCCCCGGAACAATGCTATCTGGGTTCCACGGGTGAGACACCGTGTGCTTAAACTCGAAAGCCTTCTCCGCCCTAACTATGTGAACCTTCTCCATCATTCAACCCATGGGCATCCTCTATTAAGCGCTCGCGGTGCTTTCCCTAGGAATATCATGGACGCGAGCCATTACTGCCGTTGCCAGAGGTTACCATAACTCGCAGTGGGTAACCGGAATCTGACCCACCGTTGCTGCCCGCAACCGCTCAACCGAAAGCGCGACTCGCGAAATTCCCAACATCTCGATTAAACTGTGGACACCTGTTCGATACTGTTTAGGACGTTATGAAAATCGCCGTCACGCCGGTTACACCATTTCAACAGAACTGCTCCATCGTTTGGTGCGAAACAACCCTGCGCGGCGCAATCGTCGATCCCGGCGGCGACCTGGAATCTCTTCAACAAACCGTGCGCGAAAATAATGTCGTGCTCGAAAAGATATTGCTAACCCATGCTCATATCGACCATGCGGGGGCCGCGCAACATCTAGCCAACGAACTCGAGATCCCGATCGAGGGTCCGCATCTAGAGGACAAATTCTGGATCGACGCTTTACCGGAGCAAGGCGAACGATTCGGATTCCCGCCCGCACTGTCGTTTACCCCATCGCGGTGGCTAGACCAGGGTGACATCGTCGAATTCGGCAATGAATCAATGGAGGTCTATCACTGCCCCGGACACACGCCAGGCCATGTCGTGTTTTTCCACCGCTCGATAAATCTCGCGTTGGTCGGCGATGTCCTATTTCGGGGCTCTGTTGGTCGCACCGACTTTCCGCGTGGCGATCATGGAACGTTAATCCGCTCTATAAAAGAACGCCTGTGGCCACTCGGGAACGACGTCGCGTTTGTTCCTGGTCACGGGCCAATGTCGACGTTCGGTGAAGAGCGCGCGTCGAACCCCTTTGTCGCAGATAGATTAGATGATTAACCCAATCGCTATCTCATCACCCACATCGAAGGCCTGAGCGATAACAAATCGCAACCGTACGGGTGGCAAATTGTGGCAATACAGTCGACGTAGGCGGTTTAGCCTGTATTGCGTATGCATGCTCCTCGCATTGGCGCCTAAAATTGCAATCGCGTTAGATTACTACTTTGCGCTAGATGAAAGTCTGCATTCGGCTGAGGTCGAATTGTGCTTCTCTAATTCTCTACCGCCAGCGATCGCGCTAGAGTCGGCGTACGGGGCCACCGACATAGTGTATGACGTTATCGCGATACATAGCGATGGTAGTGAACAGAGGTTGATATTTCGAAAGAACAAAGTTGCTTTGCCCGACCCAACGCCGCCATGCATCCGTTACCGCCTGAACCTAAGGAGCAACACAAGCGCCACAACTAAACCGCGTGGCCTGGGTTCGAGTGCAAAACTTCTAGATCTTGATCGCGCCCTGTTGCGCCCCGAGAATTTGCGCCGTTGGACCGATACCCGCATCCATTTCGATCTAGCGCCAACGCTCGCGGTGTCGGTTCCTGGGACACCGTTACTGCACCCCGCTAAGACCTCGTCGTTCGTTTTACTAGACCGGCCCGTTACCTGGTCTGGCGCGATCGCGATCGGCAAACTACAGCAGCAGGTAATCGAGCGCGGTGATCTGCGTGCAAGAGTGGCGATACTCGGCGATCTTGCACCACGGCGAGTGGCCATGCTGCAGGCGTGGGTCAAAGCGGGTATAGATGCCGTGATGACCCTCTACGGGCGGTTTCCTCTCGACGACCTACAAGTGATCGTCGTGCCTCAAGATCGAAGTAGCGATCCCGTGCCGTGGGGCGAAGTCCAGCGCGGTGGCGGTGACGCCGTGCTGCTTTATGTCGACGCCACCCGAACGCTCGCAGAATTAAACGCAAATTGGGTGCTCGCGCACGAACTAAGTCACCTCACCCATCCTTATCTAGCCGGCGCGGATGCTTGGTTTTCTGAAGGTATCGCCAGCTATCTACAAAACGTGGTGCGCGCACGCGCTACCACCCTTAACCAAACCAGTGCTTGGCAGAAGCTCGATGCAGGATTTAGACGCGGCCGCGCTCAAGTGACCAAGCACATGACCTTAGCCGACGATACCCGCGCAATGTTGCGCCAGCGACAATATATGCGCGTCTACTGGAGCGGTGCGGCACTCAGTTTAATCGGCGATGTCGCCTTACGTCAGCAATCGAACGGTGAGACCTCGCTCGACACCGTGTTGCAGGAGGTCGCTAAATGTTGTTTGCCGTCGCGACGGCGCTGGCGGGCGCTCGAATTGCTACAAACAATGGATGCGATCGCGGGATTTGATATTTTTATTCCGCTGTATAAAAAATATGTGCCGCAACCGGTTTTTCCAGATCTCACAGAAACTTATCGCGCACTCGGGATCCGACCGTCAGATTCCGGCATTGCACTTTCAAACGACCCACGCAGCGCACGCTTACGCAACGCGATTATGTTCGGGCGCTAATGTATGCAGTTAACAGCGTGTGCCAAGTATAACGTCTCGCGTAACTAGACGATCTAATATCGACTTCCCGCCTTCAATAACAACCTTAACGTCCGCATGTTGTAGCTCGCTCGCAATATTTGTGAGGATCTGTTCACCGGTATAATTTTGGTCGCTTAGCAACAGCTCGACGATACGCGCAGTCGGCGCGTTCACATCGATAAATCCAAATCGATTCGATCGATCGCGGAACGCGACAATAAATGTTGGAGTTTGTGGCACCTCCAGAAATTGATAGTCTGCATCAATCGTATGCACCGGAAATGTGTAACGTGCGAGTTGGGTTGTCGGATTAACCAGCGGCACACCAGTTAAAACATCGCCTGTGCGATCCGCAACGGTCTCATCGATGCGGCGTTCATCAGTACTGACAACGTTTTCCAAATTCTCGAAATGAGCAAGTTCTAGAATAAATGGCGGATCGTTTGGATCATCACGCAGCGCTTCTAAGTATTTTAGAAACTCCGCCGGCAGATCAACGAACAGCGAGGCGTAGGAGGCATGCCGGGTATAATAATCACGGACCATTGCCGCCCAGTCAGGTGCTGACATCACTGCCTTTGTGCGCGGAAAATTATCGGACATAAAGACTTCCGCGTTGGCGATAACCGCGTATTTGTAGACGGCTAGGCCACCCGGATCGAGATCGCGCGGAGCGGGAATATTATCCGGGTCGCGCAAATAACGGGTAAACGCGCGTTGCAACGCAAAAAATGATGGCTCGCTCATACGCGAATAGAAATCAGGAAACCCGACTCCCCAGCACTGCGCCTCGCTGGTGCTCGATATTTACTTGCATGCGATTGATCCGGGCGACCTCTACTAACACATCCTCTAGCGGCGGAATATTCACATCGCGCTCAAGCAACGTTGGGAACGTACCAAAATAATCGTAGGCAAACGCTAATAGGTCCCAGACTGGATCGATGATCGGCGTGCCGTGCGTATCGACAATAATATCCGGCGCGGCACCACTGTGACCGGCAATATGGGCATACGCTATGCGCTCAGCCGGCAGGCTCTTAAGGAAATCCGCTGCGTCATAACTATGGTTAACGCTGTTGACGTAGATGTTATTCACATCTAATACCAATAAACAGTCTGCCTCGTGCAAAACCGTTTGGATAAAATCCAGCTCTGTGATCTCTTGACCCGGCGAACAATAATACGAGGCGTTTTCGACAGTTATTCGTTGCTGCAGGATGTCCTGCACTTCACGGATCCGCGATGCCATATAGTGCGCGGCCTCTTCAGTGTAAGGCATCGGTAGAAGCTCATAGAGTTGCCCAGCGTCGGCGCAATACGTCATATGGTCGCCGTAGTACTGGATACCAAAGCGTTCGAGAAATGGCCTTAGACGCGCTAAGAACTCATAATCTAGTGGGTCAGGACCGCCCAAATTCAGCAGTAGGCCGTGACATACGAGCGGCGTGTGTGCGGCGAGGTCCTCTAACGCGGCGTCCAGCCGCCCGCCAGCGCCCAGCCAATTTTCCGGGGCGAATTCCATAAAATGAATTTCTTCCGGGATACGGTCTAACAGCGGGCCCAAATGGGCCCGCCTCAAACCTAGACCAGCGCCACGAACAGCGCGGCGAGGTGAGATTGCTAGATCAACCAATGGATAGATTATTTCTTTTCTAGGTGCGGCATCGAGCAGCTCGAACCGGCGAACGACCCGCACACGCCTGGATCTTTCTTCCCTGTCGCGATCTTGCCGTCGCTGTATTTGGCCATGCCGTCGCCACCGAAGGTGAAGCCGGTTTCGTCATTAATCATGACTTTGTTGCCTTGCATGTCTCGCGCTTCCGCGGCCACATTGACAGCATCTCCGAATTCGACCATCTGAAACGGATTTTCTGCGGCGCTAACTGGCGCTGTTATTGCTAATGCAACGGTAGAGCCTACCGCGGCGACGATTGGTTTCAAATTACGTTTTTTCATCAAATCTTCCTCCTCACAGCAAATATAATGATTTATTGGTATGACCGCCGGCTCATGGGCTGCCGAACAGGCTGCAAGTAGTCCTTTTGCGTGCTCGGCTGCAAGCAAAGGCCAGCGGCAGCTAGAATGGTATTACTGGGTCGTGGAGAAGTCTAGAATAGCCGTGCGCTGGGCTGAGGCTTGCAGCGGTGCGGAGGCAAAAAAAACCCCGCAATAAGTTAGTTGCGGGGTAACGCAAAGTAAAGCGTAACGCTATCGCTACATAGATAATCATAAGGGCTAACCTCTGAACCGGCATGGGAATATTTCCCAAATACTTTAAGCCTACGGCCAATTCTTTCCGCG